>JADRCH010000065.1:7872913-7961620 GCA_019843965.1 Rhynchomys soricoides | reverse complement strand
CTCAATTTTCTATTAGCCCATAACTACTATTAAATACAAATAAACTAGTAAAAAAGTGTATCCATTGGGGATTTTTTTTCTATTATAATTTTCTTCCTGGGGAATCAGAGTAGAAATACAGTAGGGAACCCATTGACAGCCCACATACTGTTATTTTTAAGTCAGTAGTCAGGCATCAATGGGAGGAGAAGTACTTGGTCTTATGAAGGCTCGATAGATGCCCCAGTGTAGGGGAATCAAGAGTGGGGAGACAGGAGTGGGTGGGTGGGTGGAGGAACACACTTATAGAAGCAAGGGGAGGAAGGATGGGATAGGGGGTTTCCAGGAAGGGGGGCACTGGGAAAGAAGATAACATTTGAAATGTAAATAAAGAAAATATCCAATAAAAATATATACATACATTTTAAAAGAAAGAAATAAGTTATTATGGAGCCAAGCTATAGTGCCTATGGCCCAAGAGTATAGGTTTAAGTCTCCCCAAATACCATATTCCAGTCAATTTGAAACACCTGAGTAGAGGAAATATCTATTGAGAAATTGCCTCCAAGGGCCAGTGTGCTTGTCTATATGACATTCTCATGAAGATTAATTGATAAGGAGTGGACAAGATCACTGTGGGTAGTGCCACAGGTAGAAATTTCAGAAAGTTTTTATAGTAATAACACAAAAGCTATAAAACAATAGTTTTCAAATACATTTTTTGGTACATCAGGTGATTGTGTTCTGCTAAACTGGGGAGAACTCTGCTATGGGTAATGGATGATACCTAAAAATAATTTAGTCATTTGGTTGGTAAAAAACTAATATTTTGCTAAGGTGATTCATTCCAAGAGGTTTCTATCTGTTTGTCAATTAGGCTCATTATCTGTTAATTACAGGGTGTTAGGCTTGTTGGCATGGAGGATAGGCTAAAGTTATCCAGGCTAGGATCTATATTTCCAGTGTTTCAATCTCTTCACATCACTAAAGTTTGAATCAGTCAATCAACCTTTATAGACATAGTTCATTTACAGAGATACTAGTTCATAGACTACAGGTGCTTTGGCTGGGCATGAATACAGAGGACAAACATGTCAAATGGATAGATAGGGCTGTTGCTGAAGTTATTGGCTGTGTTTAGTATGAGAAAGGCAGATTTCCACATGAAGTCAGCCAGGAAAAGACTTTCTAATTGATGACTCTAATGTCTTAAAAACTAGGTTGCAACTAGTGCCAGAATCATGTAGGTTTTTCATCTCAGAACTGAGAATCATATGTAATTAATTTAGAGAACCATTCAAAGATTCTGACTTATGAATCCATCTACTTTCTAAAACTTACTGTGACTTTCAGATCAACATTTGTTGCCTTTACATGATCTTTTCTGTCTATGTTCAAAATGGTCACACACTTATCACAAAATATGCATTTTCCCTGCTAGATTTCACTGTCATATTGTTCATAACTAAGTTTATTTCACAGTCTATCTAGTGCCATTTTCATATTTTTGTGATTTTTGTTACATGTAAAGATTTTGCTAATAAAATAATGGTTAGGTAAATAGAAAAATACATTGGTCTTTCAGAATGTGAAATTTTATTACATCAAAATATGAAGTAACATTTTCACTACTTCTTTGAGGATTTCATAAAACATATTTGGAGCAGAGTCTATTCACCATATCCTGCCAGAGCACCATCTCATTTATTCAAATTTGTGTCCTTCTATTTTTTTAAGCCACTGATGTAAATTGGTGTATCACAAATACTCGTGGATAAGGGAGCTACCTTGGAACATTATTGACCTAATAGGGATCATATCCTTAAAGAAAACTGACTCTTTGTTTCCCAGAACCTATCAATTTTCAGTAATCCATCATCTGGATGTAGAACTTCTTGCGTACTTCTCATCTCCATGATAGGATTATTTTCTGGCTTGAGCATATGTAAATCTCATCCATGCTGTCACAATGGCTGTAAGCTCTATATACAACTGTCCTGTTGTGTCTGATAAACACTGTATTCTTATAGTCACCCACCAGCTCTGGCTTCAGTGATCATTCTTTTTCTGAGTTTTGTGGAGAATAGGTACATGTATTCTATTTAAAGTTGAGCACTTTTCAGTATCTTACTTTTTGCATGTTGACCAGCAATGGAACCACTATGCTAAGTGTCCTCAACTAAAATAAGAAGTTTCTCTGATGAGGGTTGAGAAATTCTCAACTATATCAACTCTGTGATTATAGTAGTAAGTCATCAGGGTCATCTATCACTATTTCACGTAGTAAAATAACAGTAGTAGGTTCTCTCTTTGTCCTTATGGTTCTTTAGCCACAGATTTATGTGTCTGATAATAACACCAGCTATGGTTCCCATCTTCTGTGTTTTTTTTGAGGAGTGCTAAATTTACCATTGGAATGACTTCCCAAATGATGCTATAAAGTACTATTTTGTATTCCTAACCACATGAAAGATGGAACATAGTTTGTGGAAAAACACATGTACAATAAAGTTTATTCAAGTATAAATTGTAAGCTATTCAAGAATGAATGCTGTTAGCCATCAGTGAAATGTCAAAAATCAACTATATGAATTAAATATGAAATTTTTAAATGCAAGTGCAAATAAAACAACTGGATTCATTGACTAGTTGATTGACTGACAAATGTGGTAGCCAAATGTAACTTTGTATCTTCCCTAGGAAGAATAATTAAGGATTTGCCAATCTGTGTTTAGAGTTGGTTGATAAAACATGAATGTTGTGAGTATGGGAATTGTCTTTGCAATACAGAGACAAGTGATTTTTCAGGTAGAAAGTACTTGAAAAACACAGGAACTTTCAGGACTGATGAAAAAATTACTTTGTATATTTGTATGGGTTTTTGTTGTTGTTTTCTTTTGTTTGGGGTGTGTGTGTGTGTGTGTGTGTGTGTGTGTGTGTGTGTGTGTTTGGTTGCTATGGTAGTTTGAATATGCTTGGCCCAGCGAGTGGCACTATTAGAAGGTGTGGACTTGTTGCAGTAGGCGTGGTCTTGTTGGAGGAAGACCACGCCTACTCTAAGAAGGGCACACCTCCTAATAGTGCCACTCCCTGAGCCAAGCAGAGGCAAAGCACTGCAGTTGCACTCTATTTATTCCTTCATTTAATAATTGCTGCCCAATCTCTTAGTGATATATCTCTCTTTAGGACTTTAAGCGAAAACTGAGAGACACAAGCACACTGAAAGTGACTAGTTAATTCTGGCTTTAGAATAATGTAAAATATTTATTTTTATTTTATTTGTTTTGTTTTTGTAGATATTGTGTTTAAACGTTTTATTTTCTTCAATATACCTTACATTCCTTGGGCTTTCTTTATTTCAGAATTTACCAAGTTAAGGATACCACACAGTAACTTCCTCAAACAAAATTTAATTGTTGTACCTCTTTGATTGGAATTATTACACTAATGTGCTTTGCTCTGAGAGTGATCCAAATGAATTTTGATGGCATGGTCAACAACAAATAACATGAAAATGTTTTCTACATAAAATGAGTATTTCTCATATCACTAAGGTTATGGTTTTATGTACTCTTCTCCATCCCAGTTCATCCTCATTCATTATTGCACAAAGAGTATATGTGGAGTATTGTAATTATCCCCACTAACAAGATATTTTATCTATACAATTTTAATTTAAATGAGATTACTCAATTTTCCCTTTTTCTTTCCTCATGTGGCCCCTTCCAGGTACCCTCATCCAAATCATCTGTGATACCTTCTTCTCTCAAATGGATAAACTCTTTTATTGCCTTTGATTATTATTGTTACATGCACATTTATGCATGCATATATTTATGTACAAATCTAAGATTAAAACCTAGTATGTCCTCTTTCGTTGCTTGTGTATATATGGTTTGGAGGCTGAGCACTTAGTGCTGGATGATAAATAGAGAACTGATGCCTGGGAGAGGCTAATTCTCCCTCTCTCAGCAGTCTTTAGTTATCTATAGTTCCCACTTCCACATTATCATATCAATTGATATTGCCATTGTTCTGGTATTGTTTATGTAGTCATTTATAGGACTCAGGAAGACTCCCTAGTCTTCTGGCTCTTAAAATGTTTCTGTTCTCTCATCTCCAGTGTTTTCTGAGCCATAGATTGCGTACCTGTGGTATAGACGTATCCAGTGGAGTTGAGTTCTTCACCATTTTTAGATCTGTGTGTTGTATCCACATGTGATTTAATGTGATGTAATATGTTCACATATGTTGAACAATTGTTGTATGTTGTAAAGAAATACAGAGACCCACAGCCAGACAATATGCAGAGAACTAGAGCCCTTGGAACACTCAGACCTAAATGGGTTATCTCCAACAAATTCCCTTGCTCAGGGCTCAGGGAACCCTGGGGAAGAGTTGGCAGAAAGATTGTAAGAGTCAGAGGTGGTAGAGGACACTAAGGAAAGAAACAGAGCCCCTTTAAAAAAAATTATATTTATGTGAGTATACTGTCACTGTCTTCAGACATACCAGAAGAGGAATTCGGATGGCATTACAGATATTTGTGAGCCACCATGTGGCTGCTGGGAATTGAACTTAGGACCCCTGGAAGAGCAACTGGTGCTCTTAATCACTGAGCCATTTCTCCAGCACCAAAATAGAGCCCCTTAAAGGATCTACACACATAAGAACTCAGAGACTGAAGCAGCATACACAGAGCCTGCATAGGTCTGCACCAGGAGGAGTCCGAGAGCTGAAAGGAGAAATGTGCCTATGCCCCAGTCACTAACCCTGAATCAACCTCCAATTGATAACCACTTTCAAATAAAAATTTATTTTTCTTCAAGTGGGTTTCTGGGAAAACAAATTACTCTTAAGAGTAGGCTGAACTCTTCACAGTCAATGGTCAACAAAAAAAGAAATCTGTGGAATCTTTGGAAGTTCCTCATAATATCATGTCAGGACGTGTGTGTGTGTGTGTATGTGTGTGTTTGATTGTGTGTGAATGTGTGTGTTTACTTTGCATGTCCTTTACATACATATTAGAGCTACGAGTTTAGTGTTTTTATGAGATTCGGAGTATGACTGTTAGTGGGTCTTTGTGTCTATATCTGTTTCTTGTACCTTTTTTTCAACTCTGTTTTGTCCTATTCCAAGGTGCTAGATTTTATTGTATCTTATTTTATTTGATTTTATTTTATTATCTTCCCTTAGAAGTCTGTTGATTTTGTAATAAGAGAGAGAGAAAGGGGGTAGATCTGCATAGGAGGGGAGGTAGAAAAGAACTGGAAGGAGTAGAGAAAACAAAACTGTAATCAGGATTTATAATATGAGAAAAATACTTTCAATAAAAGGGAAAAAGAAAGAAAAGCTTTGATGATTTATGCTAGCTACACCTCTCTATGGTGTAAGGATACAATGATACATTTTAGAATATAGTAAAAAATTATAGTGGTTTAGCAAAGAGATGGTAGTAAATTCTTTTTTAAGGTCCTTGACCTCACTATCCTCAGGAGGTTGGCAGGATTTCTAGTTTCAGACATGATTTTCCTCCTATCAAGTTGGCCTTAAGTCCAATTAGAGAATTTTGTTTAGCACAAACGTGTGAATGTCAGCTACAATATCTTTCAGGACATCTTGCTACGCTTGTTGCTGTCACGGTGCATAGGTGATGCACCTGAATAGGACGTTTAATTTCTTGCTTCTTTTGGCAACTGGCATAGCATTTTATGCTACCAAGGAAGCTAGACTCCAGGAAGGAGACTTTCAGGTTTTATACAGCTTAAATTATTTGGGTCCTGCATCCTAAATGTGTGGTGTCTCCAGCAAGATGGGACTACCTGTAACCTCTAAGAGGCAATCAAAGGATACATCTACAATCTTTATTGTTTTGGGAATCGCTTGGAATAAACTGACAGCCATACCAAATGAAGTTTCTCATACCTGGCATTAGGGTTTTATTATTCTATGTTTCTTGTTAGGGACATAGTTAGCCCAACTGGCTCAACTACCTTTAATATATATATATGTATATGTATATGTATATGTATATGTATATGTATATGTATATCAGTGTGTGTGTGTGTGTGTGCACATGTATGTGTGGATGTGTGTGTGTGAGTTTCTCTATCTCTATCTCCATTTTTCTACACTTCTATCTATAAGTTCATTTATATGTTTCTATAAATTATGTGTTCTTATGTATATATATGTATGTATGTATTACATACATAGATATATCATATACTTATTATATGTGTGTATGTGTGTGTTAAATATAAATTAGCATGTTTACTTGAGGTTTTGTTAAACAACCTTGGTGTTAACTGTTCCTTATCACTCCTCCTTCTGTCTTGGCCATCCTCTATTCTCCCCATTTAGAGCCCCCTCCACATCTTTCCATTTCCTTCTTCATATCACCTATGTCCTTCTATTTACCTCTTAAGCCATCATAGTCTACTATGGTCCATTTATTCTCTACTGTTTTCTGTGGTTACTCCATTTTGTACACCTACATCTGGAGATTTGGAGCTAGGAGCCACAGATTAGAGAGAACACATGGAGTTTGCCTTTCTGGGCCTCAGATATCTTGCTCAATCTAGTTTTTTCTAGATATATCTATTTTCCTATAAATTTCATGATTTCATTTTCACAGTTGAATAGAACTCAATTGTGTATATGTAGCGTATTTTTATTATCCATTCATCTGTTAAAGGACATTTAGATTGTCTCCATTTCCAGTTTATTGTTAATAGGACATCAAGGAACTATGCTGATCAAGTAGATGTGAAGTAGAATGGTGAGTCCTTTGGGAATACATCAAGAAGTGATAGAGCTAATGGCTCAGCTCTCAAACCCTGGAAAGTCACATTGTAGAAGAACTGAAAAAAAATTGTAAGTTTATGGTATCACTCACTATGCATATCTTTGTGTCTTCTGCGTCACTAGATCTTTCCTACATTTAGTTCATAAAGTAATTGTCTTCCTTAAATTTTATAGTTTTGGCATTCATATTTAAATTTGTAATTCATCAGATGTTAACTTTGAATATGAGGTTAGTTTTGTTTTTTTTCTCTTTATCTGGATTAAAAAGTATCTCAGCTTCATTGATTGAAATATTCACCTTTTCCCACTGAGGAGCAATGATGTGCAGATGTAAATAAGTTTCTAAGTCTGGGCTTTTTGTTGAGGCACCCCCTTCTTTTGTTGAAGGATCAATCAGGTGATTAAGTGGATAAAACAGTTTCCTCCTCCTCTTCCTCCTCTCATTCCTCTCTACCTATGTTTTAGATAATCATGACTAGGTCAAATGAAATGTAATATAAATACAACCCATATAATAAGGACCTGAAAGAAACCATCTAACATCCATTGAGAACTAGAAATTTCTTGCAAAACTCTCCCAAATCATCCATTTTTGATGAGTATCCATTAATTCAAATCTAAACCTATGAAATTTCAGGCTAGAGAAAATGTGTTAAGGTAAGTGTGTGCTGAGTCTCAAGCTTCAGTAAATAATATATTTTAGAAAACTGATAGCCAGTACAAAATTATAGGTGTCTTTCTCAGGGTTTCTATTCCTGCACAAACATCATGACCAAGAAGCAAGTTGGGAAGGAAAGGGTTTATTGAGCTTACACTTCCACACTGCTGTTCATCACCAGAGGAAGTCAGGACTGGAACTCAAGCAGGGCAGGAAGCAGGAGCTGATGCAGAGGCCATAAAGGGATGTTACATACGGGCTTGCTTGCTTCTCCTGGCTTGCTCAGCTAGATTTCTTATAGAGCCCAAGACTACCAGCCCACAGATGGTACCACCCACAAGGGGGCCTTCCCCCTTGGTCACTAATTGAGAAAATGCCTTACACCTGGATCTCATGGAGGCATTTTCTCAACTGAAATTCCTTTCTCTGTGATAACTTCAGCTTGTGTCAAGTTGACACAAAACCAGCCAGTACAATTGACCCCTTGTCAACACACAAATACATTACTATTAAGACTCAACCCTTACTTTCTTATTCATCCCCAAGATCTAAATAACTAAAAGTCCCACAGTCTTTGCAAATTCTTACATATTAAAATTTCAGTCTCTTGAAAGATACTCAATCTCTTAGAATTCAAGGTCTTTTTATTATTAAAAGTCTCTTAACTGTGGGCTCCACTAAAATACCTTCTTTCTTTAGGAGGGAAAATATATCAGGGCACAGTCACAATCAAAAGCAAAATCAAACTCCAACAGTCCAATATCTGGGATCCAATCACTAGCTGCTCAATTCCTCCAAGGGCTTGAGTCACTTCTCCAGATCTGCCCTTTGTAGCACACACCTTGTCTTCTAGGCTCCAGATGCCTGCACTCCACTGCTGCTGCTGTTCTTGGTGGTCATCTCATGGTACTGGCATCTCCAAAACACTGCTGTCTTCTGCTGCAACTAGGCTTTACCAACAGCCTCTGATAGGCTCTCTTCATGGTGCCAAGCCTCAACTCCTTTGTATGACTCCTTTAGTCCTGGAATTGCAACTGAGGCTGCACCTTCACCAATGGCCTTCCATGGTCTCTCACAGTGCCTAGGCCTTAGCTGCTCCTCATGACTCCTTCATGCCTTCAAAACCAGTACCACCTGGAGTGACTCTTACACACTACCAAGTCCTACCACAGCACAAGGTACAACCTTGGCTATCTCTGGAACACAGCATCTTTGTGCTCTCAGAAAACACTTCCCAGAAGATGTCACCTCAATGGTGCTGGTCTCTTCTTAATCACCACCAATTTCTCAGCTCCAGCTAACCAGCATCAATAGTCCCAGCAATACAATAGTTTTGCTTTAGTAGTTCTGGTATCTTGTTTCTCACAGCTGATTTCTTCAGCCCTAGCTAACCAAAACAACAGAATCTTAAATCAAACTATCAATGGCCCTGATAAGAGTCTTTAATCTTCCCTCTGAAATTTCACAAGCCAGGCCTCCATCTTCTGCACTGTTCTCAACATTATCTTCCAAGCTCCTACAAAACACCCCACAGAGCTCTTAACATCCCAATGGCTCTTCTAGCTCAAAGTTCCAAAGTCCTTCCACAATCCTCCCCAAAACATGGTCAAGTTGTCACAAGAATACCCCACTATGCTGGTACCAATTTGTCTTAGTCAGGGTTTCTATTCCTGCACAAAAACATTATGACCAAGAAGCAAGTTGGGGAGGAAAGGGTTTATTGAGCTTACACTTCCATGCTGCTGTTCATCACCAGAGGAAGTCAGGACTGAAACTCAAGCAGGGCAGGAAGCAGGAGCTGATGCAGAGGCCATAAAGGGATGTTACTTACTGGCTTGCTTGCTTCTCCTGGCTTGCTCAGCTGGCTTTCTTATAGAGCCCAGGACTACCAGCCCACAGATGGGACTACTCACAAGGGGCCCTCCCTCCTTGATCACTAATTGAGAAAATACCTTACTACTGGATCTCATGGAGACATTTTCTCAACTGAAACTCCTTTCTCTGTTATAACTCCAGCTTGTGTCAAGTTGACACAAACCCAGCCAGTACAATAGGTTTAGCTATTTTCTGCTCCTACATAGTGAACACTGCATTTTGACCTCAGCAATGACTAAGACTCCAGCTGTCACACTAATTGCCCTGCCAATGGAGAAATTGTTTTTCTCTTCAGATGTTTCAAATATATATTTTTTGCTTTTCTATATATAAATATGAATAATTATACATAAACATAAACATGTTGAATTTTTTAACTTTTCAATTAAGGACTGCCACTAGAATTCTTTTTGAAATTTTGATATATTAAAAGTTGTATAGATCAGATTTTTGTAACTATAATAGAGTAAGCAAGATAATTAATTTATAAAGAAAAATATTTGATTTTATGCTCATGTTTTGGTTTAATATTTTGTAGGTCTACTTCTTAGATCAAGTAATAATAATACTAGATGTGAATCACAGGAAATGTATAGCCATGAAAATATACATGACAAGAGAGTTTAAAAAAAAAAAAACTAAAGAAGAAAAACAAGTCATGATCTCATAATCCCTTCAAAGTTATGTTTTCAACAACCCAATGATCTTCTACGAGGCTCCATTACCTTAAGAGTACAACAGTTTCTAGTAGCATAACCCTGAGACAAATTTAAAACATGATGCAGTAAAGATACTGTCTAAACAATATCTGGTAAAAGTCTGACATCTATGCCTTTGTTATCATTTTTGAAATAATTTAATTTCTTTTCAACTGTTTCATTGTATTTATATATCAGTCAAGCCTTTCATTATTTTTAAACTGGATATTTTCTTTATTTACATTTCAAAAGTTTTCCACTTTCCAGTACTCCCCTTCAGAAACCCCCTATTCCATTCCCCCAACCCCTACATCTATGAGGGTGCTCCACCATCCACCTACCCACTCCTGTCTTCCAACCCTGGCATTCCCCATACACTGGGGCATTGAACACCCTCAGACCCAAGGGACTCTTCTCCCACTGATGTTCAACAAGACCATCCTCTGCCACATATGCAGCCAGAGTCATGGGTCTATCCATGTGTACTCATTGGTTGGTGGTCCATTGTGGGGCAGTGAAAGCAGTCTGTTTTCTGGTAGAGCCAAGGTTCAAATTCGGTGGGCCCAATAGGGGGTAAAAGCCCTATAAGGATCAATGGCAGGCATTTGACAGGCTCCTAGAAACAGCTCCTGACAGGTGCTTATATCTCTCCATAGGTTTGTGACATTTGGTCACGTAAAATGGAAATGCCCCTCAAGCCCCTCTTCAGGTAGAGGCGTGGCCATGTAGCCTCAAGACATCCCCATGTTAACGAGGCACCTAGAGGCTTAGCCACGCCCTTTCCCAGTTACTATTTCAACCTTACTCAGCCCAATAATTGCTGTGAATTGAATCATGGGTGTTCCAAACTTTTGGGCTAATATACGCTTATCAGTGAGTACATACCATGTTTGTTCTTTTGAGACTACAGTTGAGAGGCAGTTACCTCACTCAGGATGATATCTTCAAGTTCCATCCATTGGCTTTCGAATTTCACGATGTCAATGTTTTAAATAGCTGAGTAATATTCCATTGCATAAATGTACCATTCCTCTGTTGAGGGACTTCTCAGTTGTTTCCAGCTTCTGGCTATTATCAACTTAGTGGAGCATGTGTCCTATTACATGTTGGAGCATCTTCTGGGTATATGTCCAGGAGTGGTATAACTGGGTCCTCAAGTAGTACTATGTCCAATTTTCTGAGGAACCACCAAACTGATTTCCAGAGTAGTTGTACCAGCTTGCAATCCCACCAGCAATGGAAGAGTGTTCCTCTTTCTCCACATACTTGCCAGCATCTGCTGTCACCTGAGTTTTTGATCTTAGCCATTCTGACTGGTGTGAGGTGGAATCTCAGGGTTGTTTTGATTTGCATTTCCCTGATGATAAAGAATATTGAACATTTCTTTAGGTGCTTCTCGGCCATTTGAGATTCCTCAGTTGATAATTCTCTATTTAGCACTTTTCCCCATTTTTAAAATAGGGTTATTTGATTCTCTGGAGTCTAACTTCTTGAGTTCTTTGTATATATTGAATACTAGCCCTCTATCAGTTGTAGGATTGGTAATGATCTTTTCCCAACCTGTTGGTTTCCATTTTGTCCTATTGACAATGTCTTTTGCCTTACAGAAGCTTTGCAATTTTATGAGGTCCCATTTGCTGATTCTTGATCTTAGAGCATAAGCCATTGGTGTTCTATTCAGGAACTTTTCCCCTGTGCCCATGTGTTTGAGCCTTTCCCTCACTTTGTTCTGTATTAGATTCAGTGTAACTGGTTTTATGTGGAAGTCCTTGATCCACTTGGACTTAAGCTTTGTACAGGGAGATAAGAATGGATCTATTTGCAGTCTTCTACATGTTGACTGCCAGCTGAACCGGCATCATTTGTTATAAAAAAAAATCAAAAGGCCGGGCAGTGGTGGCACACGCCTTTAATCCCAGCACTTAGGAGGCAGAGGCAGGCAGATTTCTGAGTTCAAGGCCAGCTTGGTCTACAGAGGGAGTTCCAGGACAGCCAGGGCTACATAGAGAAACCCTGTCTCGAAAAAAAAAAAAAAAAAAACACATCAAAAATAACAGGAATCAACAATCACTATTCATTAATAGCTCTTAATATCAATGGGCTCATTTCCCTAATAAAAAGTCATTCTGTTTTTAAATATGTTTAGCATATCTTATGACATCTGTGTGGTATTTAATAACAATTTCTTTTCTGGTATTTTTAGAAGATCATCTTATTTATTTAAGAGAAAGTTTCTTGATTAATCTATAGTCCACATTTAATTCTTTTATATCTTATAGCTACTTGTGTATACTATTAAATTGCAAACATGCTTGCATTATAGATAATTTTATTTTAATTCTTTACCTATGTCATTGTGATATCTGTTTTTTTCTGATATGCCTCTTCAACACTGGTTCTAGGGGACCCAATGCTTTCTTCTACCCTCTGAGGACATCTACATATACTTAATTAGATGTTTTGTCTTTGTTATTATGTGTACTTTTGTGTGTGTGTATAAGCGGAAATTATTTATTGGCTATATGGTACATGGTTATGCTTTACCTCAAAAATCTATATTCATCCTAAAATTGTTGGTAATTATACTAATGAAACACCAATGGGTTTGAAAAAAATTTAAGAATTATATGGCTAAATCTCTCCAAATATGTCCCAAACATATTAATTATTTTTATCAGTGTACTTTACAGAAGTCTAGTATCTAAAGGGTAAAATCATGTACTAATTTATTAGAGTCATGTACTAATTTGGGTTAATAATGTATCATCCTAGATAGCTGTTTATGACTAAGAAACATCACAAACATAGTACCAGTAGAATCACATTTTTATTTCCTAGGGCTGCTAATGTGCAGTTATTCCTCTATCCATGGGAGACATATTCTATGTTGTTTAGTGGATTTCTATAACTGGGTGGATGAGTGCAATAAAGAAACATGCTTTATTTATCCCTTACATATGGATTTATGGCTAGATTTAATTTAAATTTTAGGGGCACTAACTGATTAACCATAGTAGTTATTAAATTAGAATCACCATAAACAGTGTATTATAATACAGATTATTTCAATCTTATGAATTATTTATTACTGGAGTTTTCCATTAAATATTTCTGGACCACAGTTGATCATGAAACTAAAAGACAAAATAAATGAGAGATTTGTGTCCTATAAGTCAGAGCCTTTGTGCCTAGATTTTATTATACCATGGGCAATTGCTATCACTGGGAGGCCTGCTCTAATCTGAAGGGATATAGGGAGCAGTGGATCTAGGGAAGATGAGGGCTCAGAGGAGTAGATGGAGGGGGTTGTGGTCAGAATGTTTTAAATGAGGGAAGAATAAATAAAAAGTACAAAATGAGGGCATTTTTTCCACAGGTGTAAAAGGTCCGTATTCAAAAATCAAGATGCTAGCATGGCACATCCCTTACTTGGGAGCTTATACCCTGGATTTTGTGGGCATTGCCCCTGGTCTTACTTTTCTCTTCACATTGATTTCTTCTTTCCAGATTTTTACATTTTAAAAGTTTTTTAATAATGACATTAGTCAATAATTTAGAGCCTATTTTTACACAGAATGACCCTCTCTTAATTAATTTTGCAAAGACTTTATTTCTAAGGAAGATAAGACCTTGAGACCCTAGGAAGGTGGGGTATTTAAGGCTGTAATCTCTGTTAATCCCATTGGGAGAAGGATGGATAGGACATGAGAATTTAAGTTGAAGATTTCCTCTCAGTAATCATAATGAGGATGTCATCAGATCAATTGTTCCATTTGTGAGCATGAAGAGCAGTCCAATCAAGTCCCCAGAATATCCCCAAAACATCACCAGTGTCAAATGGCTCCAAACCACATCAGAGCTACTACCCTGATTATAATTTGACACAGATGGGAGTAATTATTTGTGTTCATTAGAATAAAAATCTTGTTGTGGCTTTACATTTCCTTCTGATCATGTTATGTTATTAGGGGAGATATTTGAATAGCTCATAAACCATTGTAATATGCCATACAAGCCTCATCATGTCAACGAGTTCATGTAAGGAGAAGACCAACAATGAGCCATTGCCCTGTAATTCATTCAACTTGTTAAAGCCCTTCTGGCAGTATCTGGCTTATAAGACAGTATGGTCATCTATTTAAATGAGTTACAGCATTAACTTAATGTCTGCCCCTTGAATGTTTAGAATATGGCTTAAATTCTTCACTCTAATGTAAATGGCTGTGTCTGCCACAGCCTTACTAGAGGAGTTCAAACCACAAAGAATGGAGATAGGATAACAGTATTCTCATGTATAACTGAGAGTTCCCATTTCTGTGGTGGTAGTGTTGGCTGTTATTATTCAGTGAGAACAGTACTGTACGGGGGCACACAGTGCTGTGTACTTTCAACTAAAACCTATGCTTATCATCTACTAAGTGTGTGTGTGTGTGTGTGTGTGTGAGAGAGAGAGAGAGAGAGAGAGATATGCAGACACAGAGAAACAGAGAGAGTCAGAGATACAGAAACAGACACAGAGTAAGACATAGACAGAGATAGAGAGACAGGGATACAAAAGCAAAGACAGAGAGACAAAGAGAGTCAGAGAGCAATGGACAGAGGCAGAGAGACATATAGAGAGAGGACATAAAAGGGGTCTTTCGTTTTAATTTCATTAATGTATATGGTAATGAAGAGAAAGGATAAGACCAGGAAATGAGGACAGGCATGAACAGCATCTGTGAACCTTGTAGTTTTTAAGCTCACTCATTTCTCCTATGCTGGGGTGAAATTTAATGAAAGTTGACACATTTACAAATGTGATTATCACAGAGCTGGATCCTCAAGAAAGATTTGGTGCATGAGACTGAGGGCAGCTACCTGCATGAATCATTAAAGGGATGGACAAAAGTCAACACCAGTTTATCCTTGTGAAGAATTTAACCTTCACCATTCTTTGTCTACAGTACTGGGCTAATCTTGATTTTAAAATTGTACAAACCGAAAAATAATACTGGGTAATTTTCAGAATCAAAATAAAATACCTTTATAAAAACAATTTTAGAGGAATTCTAGATTATTATATTATTCCTAATATAGTGTCAAAATAGTTCCTTAATCTAGATAAACTAAATGGATTGTGCAGGTAATCAGATCATATGTAAGTGAAATGTAGTTGTTCCACAGTTTTGGGCAAAGTTTGCTCCTCTAAAGGTTCAAAGGTTTGTTCTATTGAACATATGAAAACTGTATGTCCTGTAAAATAAAAGAAAACGAAAAAAGAAAAACAAGGAAAAGAAAAAGAGAAGAGTCACACAGATGACTCCTAAGCAATCCAGAATTTAAAATGACAGTTGAAGAGAGGACATCAATTGACAGAGACTGACAACTGGAAATCATGGGACAGCAGTTTCAGAGAACACAGAAGAGCCATATCAAAGAATGAAACTAATATTTGCAGGTGTGAGGGCCTCCACCAGAAAATACAAGCAATAGCCTAGATGGCCACAGATATGCAAGTGGAAGAGAACCAGCAACAGAGAAAATAAAAGAAGAAAACCAAACATTTTATGAGAACAAATAAAACCCTCCATCAAAAGGTTGTGAGAGGCCTTCAGGGATTCTAGAAAAAGGGGCTTTGGATCAGACTTTAATTATAGAGTTCGGGGTCGTCTTTTTCCCATATTTTCTCTCCTTCATTCTGACTAGGACCATCTGCCAGTTGACCATTAGCAACTTGAAAAGGTTGCAAAATCTCCTGGAGGGATTATGGACTGTTGCCCATTCAAAGATTTGTTAGAAGTGATTCTCAGTGTTCTTAGTTTTAAAATCAACTTTACTATAAATAATTGCAAGAATATCACATGTGTATCTGAGAAATGAAATGTAAGAATCAAATATGAAAATATATTAATGTTTCAGCAAAAGTAATGACTATAATAGAAAATCTTAATAAACAATTGTGATATGCTTTTTAAAGTCATTAGAAACCACAACCTAGAAGCCAAGGTGAATATGAAGTAGCGTGCTCCTCAGTCTGGATTTTGTAAGAAAATGGTTACGTTTTCTAGCTTGATTTTTGTATCTCCCTTTGAATTGGAATAACATAAATGCTTTTAGACATTTTTGTTTTCCTGGTTATTTTATTTGTCTACATTTCAAATGTTATCCCCCTCCTGTTTCCCTTCTGCAAACCCCTATTCCATCCCCTCTCTCCCCTTCTTCTATGAGGGTGCTCCCCCATCCACCCACCCACTCCTGCCTTCCCACCCTGGCATTCCCCTATGCTGGGGCACTGAGCCTCCACAGGACCAAAGGCCTCCCCTCCCATTGATGCCAGATAAGGCCATCCTCTGCTATATATGCAGCTGGAGCCATGGGTCCCTCCATGGGTACTCTTTGGTTAGTGGTTTAGTCCCTGGGAGCTCTGGGGGGAGGGGTCTGGTTGGTTGATATTGTTGTTCCTATGGGGTTGCAAACCCCTTCACCTCCTTCAGTTTCTCCCCTAACTCCTGCATTAGGGTCCCTGTGCTCAGTCTAATGGTTGGCTGAGAGCATCCACATCTTTATTAGTCAGTCTCTGGCAGAGCCTTTCAGGTAACAGCTGTACCATGCTCCTGTCAGCAAATGCTTCTTGACATCAGCAATAATGTCTGGGTTTGGTGTCTGCAGATGGGATGGATCTCTCAGTGGGGCAATCTCTAGATGGCCTTTCCTTCTGTCTCTGCTCCAGTCTTTGTCACTGCATTTTCATTAGACAGGAATTTATAGAGGAAATATTTCGGTAATATAAACCCTAAACATGTTAAAATCTTATTTAGACTTTTATTTTTATGCATTTTTATACTTCTATAAATCCAAGAGCCTTTTAGTATTGTGTTTTGTAATAACTAATGATTTTGCTTGGAACTTTTCTTTACATTATAATCTTCATATATGCAACATTTTAAAGACAGATAGACTTTTGTATTTTATTTTTACTTTTTAATTTTGCCTAGTTTCAGAAATGTATAGTAAATTTTATTCTTTTGACCACATTGGCTCTCCATTCTCCTCCTCTGGCTGAAGCTATGTTACCCAGCAGGTCCCCTTGTCACTTCCACACCTTTAATCTATGTGTAACTGACCATTCAGTGTAGATTTCCAGCAGGAATAGTAAGTTACTTCAGCATGTTCGGTTGTCAGTGGTCACAGGACAGAACACTGGATTCTTAGCCACTATTATATATCAATAGCCATATACATGTATAGATGTACATATTGGGAATGGGGGAGGGACACACACACACACACACACACACACACACACACACACACACATTTTCCTTAGCCTGTATGTATTTCCTCAAACATGTTCTTCTCAGATCATAGAAAATGAGAGAAAGCTGAGTACATTATATGTGCTTTCAGTTAATTGCCCAAAGAAAGTTAGCATCCAATTTTCCAAAGCTACCAAGGCAAAGACAGGCCATTTCCAGCAAAAAAGAGGCAATGCATAGAGATGTCAAGTAACAATTCTGTCTGTCATTCAAATTTGACAACCTGTTGATTTAAAGTCCCCCATTTAATTCTTGCATACTTTCTGTTACTTCCTAGAAATTTTGACAGTGTCTTTGTCTCTCACCAGAATCTTTATCTACATACCAACTATATATTCATGTTTATAGAGGAGTGGGTAAGCCTCATACAACCAGATTGAGTATGAATAGGCTGCAGTTCATATCCAGGCTTTCTTTAGGCTTAGTACATGCACAAAAGACATTTGGGCACAAGTATTTAGAGAGGCATATAAGGCTTTGAAATGGAACTCAAACAACACCTCTAAATTCCAGGCCATAGAAGCTAGCACCCCTATGTTATTATTTCAAAGAAGACACTATCTTAACATTTTATTTTGTTTAACCCTAATGGGTAATACCAAATAGTTACAATGTGAAGGTATAATTATACCTCCCCCAAATAGTATATTTTGACAAAACAAAGCATTTTGATATCACTAAATTGCTAAAACTATTTGCTCTATTTAAAGGATTCTTGTCAGAATGTTAATTAAGTAAACTATTTTAAGATTCTCTTTTGCCATGTGCAAGACAGATGTTCTTAAATCTTGACCACCTTAAAACTCTTCCAGTCTGTAACTGCTCTGTTTCTTTTTCAATTTCAGTATTCTGTTCCTCATCTTCAGTTTGCATTGTACATAAGAATGTAAGAAGAGGTGGCAATATTCACCACACTTAAAGATTAACAATTTGTTTAGGGTCATAGGAGAATTTCCCTGAGTTAATATTGTACACATACCAATGAAGTCATCTGAATGAAATTAGTTTCACTGCAAAGCTAATAAAGCTGCATGTTTTAAATTAATTTTCTCTTTATTGTGCATTAACTGATTCCGAACAAAATAAAATATGATGGTTTCTAAAGAGCAGCAGGGTCCCACATTTCTTCTACCATGCTTCTTAATTCCCCTTTTCTTGGGTTTGCATCTGTGACTCTATAGATTATTCAAGGCCAGAGGCATAGTCACGTTGCAGGCAACTAGAAGAGTACCAGTGTTCATACTGCAGTCAGTGAGTAGAAAGTAGCTATGTACTCCCTTCAAAGGATTCACTCATCTAACTTCAATCGAAGAGAAGACTTATCTATAATGAGATGTATAAAATATAGTCAATAAATGAGCAGTTTACCTTACTAATCTAACTTAAAATTATTGTTATAAACACAAAGTAAGAGTGGATAATTTATAAGTAATTAACCATCTATGATACTTGGGGATAAATAAGAGATGGAAGCAACAGGAGAAATACCACCATGGATAGCATTAGAAAGATTCAAACAATCATAGCAACTTTTCAAAGGCTATAAAACTATATCCTATGGGATTTTAATAAATGACAGTGATGATGTAAGACCAGTACTTTCTGGGTTTAAAAATCTGTCTGCTCATTCACTGGTTTTGTTAGTTATATGTAAACCATCTCTAAATAGGGAAAGCCATTGCACCAACTCCAAAGGATTCTAATGATGAATATATGTATAGTATATATCTATACACACATGTTTGAGGGCATACATCTAATTTATAAGACTGTCTAAAGAGAATGGGAGTCTGGTTGCAGAAAACAGCCATCTTCCATAACCAGGCAACTTTCAGTGGTGGGCCTGGGGTACAAAGTCAGCCACAGAACATTCCACCTATAATTTATCCTGATTCCACGATGTGAAAGAGCAATGGACACACAGAACTTGTGGGAATGGACAACCAATGACTGATCTAATTTGAGGTCTATGCCAGGAGAGGGAGCCCATGTCCAACACTGTCTGAATGACCAGGAACAGCATCGTGGATAACCCAGAGACCAGGGGTAGAAAAAAATGTAAAAAAAATTAATAAAACTTTCTTAATGACATTCTGCTATATTCGTAGATTGGTGTCTAGCCCCCAAGAGAGGCTTTCTCTAGCAGCTAATGGGAGCAGGTGTTTAAACCAACAGCCAAATATCAATCCAAAAAAGAGAGAGAGTCCAAATTGGTATTCCACCTTGAAGTTCAGAGAACCCCATAGAAAGGGAGATGAAAATTGTAGAGTCCAGAGAGCTTGAGGACACCCAGAGAATATGGCCAACAGAATCAACGAAGCAGGACTAATAGGGAATCAAAGAGTCTGCATGGGTCTCCCCTAGGTCCTCTGCATATCTACTATAGCTGTTAGCTTTTTGGTTTTGTAGGACTCATAATGGTGGGAGTGGGGCTAACACTGACTCTTTTGCTGGCTCTTAGGACCCTTTCAAATGTACTAGGATGCCTCTCCTAGCCCTGATGTGAAGGTTTATACATCCTCTTTATATTACACTATGCTATGTTCGGTTTATATCCCTGGGATGCCTGCTGTTTTCTGAAGGGAAATGGAGAAGAAGTGGATCTGAAAGAGAGGGAAGAAGGAAGGACACTTGGAAGAGTGGAGGAAGGAAAAACTGTGGCCAGGTTGTATTGTATGAGAGAAGAATAAATATTTTAAAAGGAGATTAAAAAAGAAATTGAAAGTCAGTTATAAAAATGTACAGCATCAATTAACTTAGGAAAGTCAGGAAATTTGTAAGATAACCAATAAAAAATATTTGCCTGTTTTTTATATTAAAAAGTAGCAATGGAAAGAGAAAAGAGAGAAAAAAAGAATCAGTTTCCAAATTCCAGGAATGCTCTTACAACTATAAAAAAAGAAGATAGGTAGATGAGATCTTCTCTTAATAGGTCAATGATTAATAATTCTGGAGTTTGAAAAGGCCACTTGAGCTTGTGGTGACAGTACATACGAGGTGTGAAGCAGTGGTGACGCACATGAGCTGTAAGAAATAGTGAGTGGGAGGTATTGTGTTAAAGCAACTCCAGCAAACAGTGGGAAAGTTGCCCAAGAAAGCTGTGGAAAGAGCCTTGATATTCTATTGAAGCTTTTTTTAAAATTAAAAGTGCTAAAGAGTCATTTCTGACACTTGATCTTACATGTGAGAATGAAAAAGTAAACAAAAGTCTTTGTTTAAAGAAGCAGCTTAAATAATAACTGCCTTAATTATGGGATGGCAAAAGAATCTATTTTCATAAGATCATCTATTTATCAAATGTAATGACTCTAAAGTGGAAAAGAATACTGATGGAGTAAGAGGGGATCAGGGAAAGAAATGGAACAATTACTTGACTGTTGAACTAGCTACCAGTTGATTTTTGGACAAGTTTTTGATATTTTGTTTATTGCTCTTAAGGCACAGAAATCAAACAATACCATTATTTGATAATTATGATATCTTAAACATGAGTCATTGTCTTTGTAGAACCATTTGCTTTTAAAGACTTCACAATTATGTTGCTTCTGTCCTATTTTTAGAGTCTACCCAAAGGAATCTGACCTCAGTGAATAAATATTCAGATCAAAAAGACAAACGTGTTCTTCTGCTTTTGAATATTTCCATCCAGTTTTGAAGAACTGTTCATAATGATACTTGGGAAATAAAGGAAATGAGCCATAATAAATAAATACATCAAAGTGCCATATAAATGCTTTGCATGGAGGGGTAAGAAATACCGGTGCAAACATTAAGCCTTAGAAAGTCTTCATTGCTTTAGACAAAATAATGACAGATGATATGATAATATAAACACTCAAACAGACTTCCTAGATACTAAATACCAGCACATACAGAATTACAGGCTGGAATATCTTTCAAGTTAATTGAAAGTAACATGCAGTCAAGTAAAAAAAAATTATTGTTAGAAGCTACTGAGCCTGGCTGTATTCCATTAAATATGTTTAAGATACTGAGTGCAAAGATGATCAGCTATAGGTTTCTTTTATGTCTCTGTTTAAAGCTTCAGAGTTTTCCTGACAGGCTTCTATCAAAAGGGCACAACACACATGTCCATGTCCAGGTTGTCTCTGGAAGTCATTTTGACAGTCCAAATAGAGTCTTAAAACTCCAGGTGTTACTCTGTTATTTACCGGAGACTCAATCTCACAGCAGATTTCTTGTGGCTTATATAATCTTCTCAATTTTCTGTGATGTTCTCTGAGTCATAGGTACAGGTGCTCCACTATAGATATATTGGCTGGGACTTAGCAGTCCAAGATCAGTCAGTCATTCTCTCTATTTTGACTGGTTGTGACTTTCTATAATTGCTTTTCTCTATTAACAATAATTAACTAAAGAAAATAAAGCAGTGAATTTTAGAAAAAGAAAGAAACGTAAACTGAAGGAGCTGTGGATAAGAAAGTGAAGGAAGAAAATGATGTCTTTCTGCTTTAATTTTAAAAATAAAATTAAAATCCCCAAGTGTAACTAGTGACTCACAGAGAGCAGAAGCCAATGGATGAACTCCCTATCAATTAAGTGTATAATTCCAGAATGTGTTCATTTCCCAAAACACATAGACTGAAAGAAGCTCACAGTGCTGAGTGACAACCCTAATTTCCTCCCAGGAATCCTCCTTAATCTGGAAATATCTTGGCAAGAAGCAATCCAACACAAGGGCTTGTCTAAAACATGCTTAGGTAAAAAGCCAAGCTGTCAAAGAATCTTTGATTGTTGAACATTCCTAGAACCTGGGCGGTTGCTTCTCATTGTAACATAGTTGTGGAATCCAGTGTGAGACACACACATCCTTCATAGTATAGTCATTGCTGAATGACCTTGTCTCAGAAGTGCTCACAAGACCCTTCTGCAGTGATGCTTTATATACCTATCTATCTTCCACATTTTTAACCATTCCAAATTGAAACTTTTCCTCAGTCTTGAAACCTCCAGAACCTCCCTTCCTCCGTATGTTTCCCTTTTCCATTAGATACATTACATCATTGATTTGCCATCTCTAGATATCATTTTCATTTAAGCAGCATATTTGTTTAACAGATATTCATGTTTATTTCTTCTACAATGCAAAGGATGATTAATTATTCTTCTTTAATTCCCAGGTAGACTCTTCTCATCATCAAGTGTCTGAGTTATAAAAGGTAGCCATAAACATGGATCCATCAAAAGATCAGATCAAAGCAAATCTTCTCCCATCCTGGTGTGCTTTTCTGTTATACCTACCAATGTATTTTGGACTTCCTTTGACCTATGACGTTCTTTGTTCTGTAAAATATAAAAATGTATAAAACTGCTTTCACATTATAACACAAAATTTGGGTAACATGAATCTGTTTCTCAGCCATGGTCATACAAAATGTCTTCAGAAAAAGTTTCTCTTATTCCCACTCTTTCAAAAACTTGATAGATGAATGTAAATGCATAAACATGTAATGATCAATCAGTAAGGTTCACTTATATTCTCTTTAGTGAATTCCTCTATCAGCCAGTTCATGTCCTTGGTGGCATTTTCAGACTCTCCAGTTAGGCCTCTCCAAGTGTGTCTCAGTGACAGCAAGAAGTTAGTTATCCTTTATGACTGACAGCAGATTAAAAACCACATACTTCATGAATAGAATTGAATTCTAACTTGCATGTGCATTTATAAGTGATATTTACTCCACTAGATGAAGACTGGAACTCAGATGAGTGGAGTGATCTCTTAAGGACACTGTAACATTAGAGTAAATATAAGTGAAATTTTACTAATTAAAGATGTGGATGCAACCTCTCTTTAAGGAAATAATTCGTGGTGACACATGATGCACAAAAACCTTAACGTTAAATTTACAAATGCAGAGAGTTTCATTTAAAGAAATGAAATAGGGAATAGGATAGATGTATTCTCTGGAAGACTGGAACGAAATCTAAACTGAGATCAATGGGTTTATATAGCACTTACGGGCATGTGTACAATTTTAAATTAAATTATATACACAGCCTTACTACTATTATTTTCAATATTATTACTACAGCTATGAACAGCATACTCCTCGTTGCCAGAGGAGAATGTAAGGACAGAATGGCATTCACATTTCTGGTTTAAAAAACTGGTGGCCACTTTTGGATGTCAATTGTAATTGAGGCCAAATGATGACTAAAATTCACTAAACTGTCTAAATCACTTTCATCTTCATGTGTGAACAAAACAGAAGAAATAAATTAATATATTTTAATTTGTGCTTCAGGAAAGAATTGTTCCAAGGATTTTATTAGTACATCAAAAATCAGGTATTTTGAATGACCATCTTTCAGTTATAAATGGGCTTATTGTACCACCCACAAATGATGCTTATACTTTTGAAAACTCTTAGAGGATGACAAGCCATGCTAAGTGTGAAAGTTAACAATATTTTCTTGGTTAACCCTTGTTATTTGGTTGAAGTATTCTTATCAACAATCAAGTATGCATATGCATCTTTCCATACATGTGTACATATTTGATAAAAACAATTTATCAAGCTGCATATGTACATAAATGAATACATATAATTTTAACATAAAATCATTTTCTACTTCTAAAAGGTTTTTATTTTTTAATTGTGTTTGTTTTCACACATGTGTGTGTATCTATATGCAGGTATCTTTGAAGGCTAGAGGTAGATGACATATTCCCCTGGAGCCGGTATGACAGTCAGTTTTGAGCCTTCCAAGGTGGATGCTGTGGACTAAGCCAAGACCCTCTCAAAGAACAATATGTATGCACTCTTAACTCATCAACCACCTCCCTAGGCGTTAAGATATTGTTTAAATGGCAAATAAAACTTATCATTGTCGTGCTAAGGAAAGTTTCCTATTTTGTAACACATTCAATATATACTTGAGTGCTTGCATTTTTATGAAGTGCTCTGAAAGCTCGAAGAATGAACTCAATAGAATCCTTTTTGGAAAAGAAATGTCATAAATGAAACAATGAGGCATCTGATGAATTGTATGAGGTTAAAATATCTATGTAACAGCCAGCCTCATAGTGAAACAGAATGATGCTTACATCCCATCAATCCCTTCCAGTAAAACAGTTCTCGAAGAGCGGCAGACTTTTGGCCTTTCTCTGTGAAGTTTTTCTAGCTACAATTACAACATATTTGGATGAAATCACATAGCTGTGCATTGTCTTATCGATTGGTCAACACCATGCATATCTAATTGGCCTATGCTTTTAGTAGGCCATTCGTTGTCTTTATATGTTATGTTCTGTTATTGAAGAATGTTTGCCGTGTTTCCATTCTATGCTATTACAAATAAAGTTTTACTTGAATCTTTGTATGTAAACATACACATGACTTCTTTGCAGTAATTATTTTAAAACACAATTGCCTAGTCAGAGAGTATATTATCTTAAATATAGTACTTTCAAACATCAATGACATTTATTATCCCATACATTTGCCATTAGTTTGGAATCCAGAAGCAATTTGGCTATATCTCCATGGCTTAGTCTTTTATGGGGCTACAGTGAAGATAATGTTCTTTGGCTGCAGTTATCTGAAGGTTTGACAGGGGTGGATGATGTGTTTCCAAGATGCATCGTTTGTGTAGCTGTTGGCAGGAGGTCACAGTTCTTTAGCACATTGGATTCTCCACAGGCTGCTTGAATGCCTTCATGGCATAATGTCCAGTTTCTTCCAGGAAAGAAGTCAAGTCCTCAATGCCTTTAATGAATTAAATGGACCTCACACAAAATCCTTTTGCTTATAAAAATCATTTCCATCCATTGTATGGTAGTACAATAATGCTTCATAAACCCTATGAGGCAGAGGACCTGGATCCATCAAGATAGCTGGCCTACTAAGGAGGTGCACATATATGTATTTTTATGACTGTTTACCACTGTGTTCAAAGTGGTTGCCTGGATGAGTAAGTTCTATTTCTTTGCATCTCAGCTGATGATTGATTGTGTTAAGTGTTTTCTTTCAGTTTTTTGTCCTGTGAGTGAAGACATTCTGTCTTCAATATGTTTTATTCCTGAATATTGTAAATATTTTATATAGATTTATGGCCATTTGAATACTCTCTTTTGACCTGTTCATGTTCTCCCTGTTTTAATGTACTTTCCTGTTTTTATATTTAATTGGTGAGGTTTAAAATAAAACTCTAGAAATATGGTTCTTGAATTTAATTGTGTATAAAATGGATGTGGTAAAGATGTCTTTGCACACCCTGTAACTTGTCTTTTTAATACTCATAGATGGGATATTTTGCTCAATGAAGGCTCTTGAGTTTAATTCAGCTCATTCTATCTGTGATTAGTTTTTTATTGTTGTTTTGGTTTTTGTAGTTTGGAACAACAGATGTTTACTGGGAAGTCCACCTTTCCCTAGTGTTCTACGAACCAAAGTGTCACAACAGGAGTTGATGTGCTGGCTTTTGGATTTTGATCCATTAGCTATTTGATTATCTTGATACTCACATCTCATTATCTTGACTGCTATTTCATAAGTCTTGGTCTTGATATCTACTGGTATCATTTTTTGTGTGTTTGATTGGTTAGTTGGGATTTTTATGTTTGCTTGTTTGTAATTTTTGGTTGTTATTGTTTTTGTTCATACTGCTCAATCATTTCAGAAGATTTGCATTTATTAAAATACACTGCATATTCAGGATATGTGACACTTATGCATCCATATAAAATTTTGGTTGTCAGAACAAACTTACCTGTGCCATGTTCAAATCCCAAGCATAGTTCTGGACAAGTCATTCCTGTACTTGCTTAAACTAGAGCCACCTAGAATCTCACAGAAAACATATACTTAAGAAAAGAAGTCAACATTCAAGGTCATATCACAAAAACAATGTCAAAGGTCAAGACAGAATGTAATCAGTCAAATCTCTAGTCACTACCTAAAAGCAAAAGGATGGGAAAATATATTTGAAGTACATGGGGCCAGGAAACAAGCAGATACTGTTAGTCTAATATCTGACACATTAGACTTAAATAGTTAACTAAAGTTAATCAGAAGTGGAAAAAGATACTAAAGAAACAATTAATCAAGAAGACACTGCAATCTCAAAAATATATGTGTCAAACTCTCATGTCCCCAATTTCACAAACAGTCTAATATTTCACATTAGGTTTAAAGAGAGAGCTTAATTCTAATTTAGTAATATTAGGCAATTTAAATATTGTACTTTTCTAATATACAGATATTCTAAACAAAAAAAAGAACAGACACGTCAGAAATAATGACATCAAACATCAAATATACCTAACAAGTATACAAAGAATAAAATACCAAATAATAAAGAATATAGATTCTATACAGTAGCCCATGGAAAGAAACATCACTAAAATAAACTACATGCTGGGACATAAAACCAATCTTAAGAAGTCCAAGAAACATGGATTAACTACATATATCTTATCTGACCACAATGCAGTGAAGCTTAAAATTAAGAGTAAATGAATTTTTTGTAATGACACAAACTCATGTAGATTAAACAACTCATTACTGAATGATGAACAGGTCAAAGAAGAAAGAAAAAGAAAGAAAGAAAGAAAGAAAGAAAGAAAGAAAGAAAGAAAGGAAGGAAGGAAGGAAGGAAGGAAGGAAGAAAGAAAGAAACCCTGGAATAAAACAAACGTGAAATTACAGCAGGACAAAACCCAATAAATCTAAAGATGTTTCGATACCGCTCTGAATAGTTGGAATTTTTTTAGACATTTTCATATAACTCATAGAACAGTAAAACAGTATTCAGTGAGTCTAGAGGAATATTAAAACAGAAACTAATTGGTTTGACCCACCTAATAGATGGGGAAAATCATTGTGTGGCCTGTGGAATACAATATGTGAAAATGTTCTCTGGCCTTGGCCCTCACCAAGAGTGCTATGGATTAAAAAGTGAGTCAAAAGAAAGCAGGCCATGTGGTGGCCAAACATCCCTGATTCTACTAAACATATAACAAGATATTTTAATATTTTGTAGGATGGTGGCAGACATAGTATCTATAAAAAGGATACATACCTACGAAGTAAATAAATTTCAAATTAACAGTAGACAATGCTAAGGAATTCAATTGCATAGGCAAAAAGAAAACAAGAAAGTAGACACAGCAAGAATATTGAAAGTGTACTTCACAAAAATGCCAACCACCTTCTTAATCAGAGAAATGCAAATTATAACACAATGAATAATCATGATAATGAGTCTGATGAAAAGTAAAAACAGAATATTTAACAAGTGTTAGAACTAACAGATATTTTACACTGTTGGCTTCAGTGTAAGTATCAAAAATGACTCATAAAAAGTGAATATCCTTTTTAAAATTAAAAAGGACACACTTTTCATTCCTTGGGATATCCTTAAGGAACACTTGGCTCTTATGTCCATTAAAAATCCTCATCCACAGATATGACAACATCATTCTGAAGAGCCAGAAGTTTGTTCTACATTTTGAGGACAACAAATACCTGGTGGTGTCAACACTTAATTAAGTGGCTGGAAATTATTCAAGCAGGTCTAACGCTGAAGCACATCATCACTTCAAATGCTACCAAGGGAAATCTCAGAAGTTACTAAGAAGCTGTCAGTGGGGTTTCACCCTTAGCACTGTTGTATGTCACAGGTGTTCATGTGGATTGCACATATGTATGTATGTGTTCATGACACACACACGCATATATATATATATGTGTATTATATGTGTATAGGTACCAGTTATAGCAGCTTCGAGGCCTTAAAAACTTTTGAGATGTTAATTTTATTCATTCATTTAAATGTGATCAAAACCATCTCTGGTCATAAGTTTATTGCCTTTGGGGCTCAAATTTGTTCATATAATTCTTACCAAAGATAGATTTAGGAGTAGCAAGCTGTAGGTCCAAGTCCTTGAACTTGCTGTTGTGTATGGTAAGTTTCTATTGGATCTTTAGTGTTTTGATTTGAACTACTCTATAAGACGAATTCATTCCACTTGAGATGCATAGGCACTCCTTGACAGTAGTTTTGAAAGCATTTGAAATCATGCCTTTAATCGCAGCACACACGAATAAGGTTGATCTCTATGAGTTAGAGGCAAAAGTGAATGAATGAATGAATGAATGAATAAATTTATAAACTTAAAAGGAACATTTTTTGGTGTCCTAACCACACATCAACATAAATTAATTTATGTGATGGACATGTTAGCTAGCTTGAAATAATAGTTCTACAATGAATGCATAGGTCAAAGCATCAGAGTATAGGTCATCAATACATGAAACTTACTCTGAGTAAAAGCAAATTAACAACAAACCTTCATTATATTCACATGTGGAATCTACACAAAACAAAATAAATTTTAATTTAAGAAAATTTAAATTAAACATAGACCTTGATTTTTATGGTACATGCTCGTGGGCATCTACTAGGTATTTTTTGCTTAAAATGGTTAACTTTACTGGTTTATATAATAAGGCAAAAACTCATATAGCTAAAAATTTTTTCCTTTTTTGCACTTTGATTAATTCAAATATTGATTTTTATTGCTATAAAATTTATTATTTTAAATCAATATTTTATGTTTAACCACAAAATTATTTTACATAAGAAATTTTTAGGCCCTCATTTTTCTCTTTTACTTATTTGATTCACATATATTTATTGAAGTGCCTAGAACTGTGTAAAAGCATTGATGTACATAGTGAGAATATATTATGACAAGAGAGACAGATCTTACATTTTGTGATAGTCAGATGAGCATTTTATTATTAAAATGGAGAATAGGATTTAATGGGTCTTTTCAATAGCTAAAGTCAAACTGACTGTTTCTTGCCTATCTCTACAGTCTGTAAGACCTCAGTGAATCTCAGAGGGATGCAGTATGAGGATGGGAGTTCACAATATCTTTTATAGCTTTATTAACAATAATATAAAAGTTGGGCACCCTTTACATACATATGTATACTTTAAAAATATAGAGTGAAGGACGTGCTCTCAAAATCCTACCCCTAACCAAGAAACTTGTCCCAATTAATAGCACCTTGAAGAGGCAAAATCAGTTTTCTTTATGGTTACTCCAGGACAGACCAAGGGCTAGGAATAGCTGATCAATACAAATATAACTCCATGGTGTGTGTGTGTGTGTGTGTGTGGGTTGTTGTTGTTGTTGTTGTTGTTGTTGTTGTTTGCCTGATTTAAAAAACTTTGATATTGGATGAGTAGGAAGGAGAGAAGATTTCTGGAAGGAGTTGGGGGGAGAGCAAAGAATATGATCAAAAATATATAAAAATGTAAAAGAATAAAACACTTAAAAATAATTTCTAGTAAAAAGCAGCACATTTTTTATGTAGAGATGAGTGGCTTTTCTGGCTAGTCATTTCTTCCCAAGCAAAATATTTAGTGAAAAGTAGACCAGAAATCTTTCAAGACAAGGGAAAATAAATGTTGAGTAACCCTGTGCCCTTTATTTAGTGAGAATTATTCGAGGTGGTGGGGATGACTTGTTAATGCACCTTCATGAACACAGAACTTGTGCTGCCTGAGGGGATCTGGATATGCTGTCATTCTTGGAAGCTCTGATTTTGCAAAGGGCATTGAAATGGAAATGGGGTATCTCTGTGTTCTTTTCTGAAATCTCATAGTTGTTTTGTGTGTCCTTGCATAAATTTACTTTTTAAAAACCCATAATTTATTGCTACAGTGCAAAATAAAAATTCAGACTTCATGCTCAAAGCATTTCAAGGAGGCAGCTGCAAAGTGTGTTGAACCAAGAACTTTCTTAGAGCTTCAGGCAGCTGCACAAGTTGCATGCTCATGTTTCTGACCTTTCCATTTATGGTGTGTATACTCTTTATTCATAAACCAGAGAGGTGTGATTTATCTATTCTCTACAAGAGGTATCCATGGCTCTCAAATTTCACATTGCATTTTAACAAAACTAAATAGAATTAATGTTCTGTTTACCTGGAGAAACCAATAAAAATATTTTCTCACCTCTGCTAGGATGGGAATTATTCCCCATAGTGTCCCCAAACTGATATCTCCAAATATCAGTTTCATGAAAGTTAGTATAAATATCTTTATACATATAAATCATCTTACTTAATAAGGAGAGAGACAGAGAGAGAGAGAGAGAGAGAGAGAGAGAGAGAGAGAGAGAGTACAAGAATGGGGTAGCCTCTAGAAATGAATTTGAAAGAAAGACGAAAGTCTGATATATGAGACATGTTACATGAGAGCGTTGAGGGCTGGAAGAGTCATGAAAACTCAGCTGATAGTTTATATCAGAAGGACTCAGTACTAAAAATGCTTAACAACAAAGAGTAGAACCAAAGTAAAAGAGTAAACCTGGTATTACTGTGATTTGTCAGTGACACCTGTTAATAATCTGAAGCAATATCATAGCTCTGAAGACAATGCTGTGTAAAAGATATTTGGATAAGGAATCAGGTGATATAAAAATGAAAGATAATGACATTTCTCTTTCCTTTTTTTCTGTCTTAATGAGTCATACATTTTGTCCACTTTAATTTTATTCATTATCTAAGACATAGGAAAGTAAAGAAACTACTTTTTAAATTTTTATTGATTCCTTGTGAGTTTCACATAGTGCACTCTAGTCCTGCTCATCTCCCAGTTCCCTCATATCTGCCCTTCACTCTTGTAGCCTCCTCCCCCAAACAAAACATAGAAATGAACAAAAAAAATAGAAAAACATCTCACCATGAAAGCTGTAGTATGTCACAGTGTGCCCCACAGTATATCTCTCTGTCCACACAGCTTCTCTTGCTAATATCCATTACAGTGAGTCATTGGTCTGGTTCATGGTCTCTGCCATCTGTGTCACCATCAATATTGGATCTTCACAGTAACTCCCCTGGTTGTGCTGTTGTTGCCTTGTGTCATATAGATCCTGCAGCTGTGAATTAGCAAAACTGGCCCCTTCATTCATCCCAACCATTCACAGATGATAATAATTTTGAAATGGGTCAACTCAGAGGACTGGATTTAGACCCGGGTGGTAACTGAGCTGGCCAGTGTGCCAGCTCTCCCTTGTAAACACCACCAGGGCAAACTCTCTAGCATTTCTTTGGCTAGGCCATGCAATGCCATCAGTGGAGGCAGGATAAGCTCTCATGCCCTCAGGCTGGCTTACCCAAACCCATGCCTCCAGAGCCAGCTCTACTGTGTTACCCAGTCAAGACATGGGTCCCAATTTCCCAAGTGTTCTAGCCTAAGAGCGTCTAGGCCATCTCTCCCACTCTCACACCCTCAGGGCTGGCTCACCTGTCCCTTCCCCATCAGGGCCAGCTCCATTGTGTTGCCAAAGCAAGGTACAGGGCCTGCTCTCCCAAGTGCTACAGCCACTGAGCAGCAGGACCAGCTCACCAGTTCTCATGGCCCTGAGGTCAGCTCTCCCAAGTGCCTCCAGTGGAGAAGAACAAGGGGCAAAGAGGATCTTCCTCCACCCAGACCACCTCTTGCAAAGGAGTGGTGGGGGCCAGTTCACACCCTTGGGGCCAGCTCACCTGAGCCCCTAACACCATGGACAGAGCCACTGTGCTGCTCAGGCTAGGTGCAGGGTGCTATAGCCTACAAGGAACAGGGCCAGCTCCTTCCCTCTCATGACCCCAGGCCTGCTCTACTGAATGGCACAGGTTGGAAGGGATGAGGTGAGAGAGAGCATCACTTCGCACCCTACCTTTCACCCCACCTGCATCCTCAGGACAGAGGAGAGGTTGAGCCAGCTATTCCAAGCTCTCTCCCTGGGGCAAGCTCACTTGTGCCCCACCCCCTAACACAGGATCATTTCTGTTGCACTACCTAGGAGAGATGTACTACTCTTCAGAGTACTGGTGAGGGACAAGAATTGCTGTCCCATGTGTATGACCCCCTGAGTAGCTTTCTAGACTGCAGAAATCAGCTCTCCCACACTCACACACTCTGGCCAGCTCACCCTCACTCCTGCCATCAAGACCAGCTCCTTTCTGTTGCCTGGGTGAGGTACAGGGCCTAAGCTTTTGAGTGCTGCCGCTGATGAGAGGAGGGGCCAACTTTTCAGAGTGATTCAGCTAATGAGGGACAGGGCAAGTTCTGCCTAAACTTGGTCATCCACATAGTCCCCAACAGCTGCTCTGACCATCCATGTTCTGTATCCATGTTCTGTAGTAATAATATGAACTGCAGACATCAACACCAACTCCTGCCCCTGTGTAGCTGTGGACTTAGAGACGATCCTCAGTGGCAGCTTAGGCTGGGACCTCAACATGGCCCCAGATATCCGCTCACAACAGGCTAGTTCTCTCTACCCCCCATGTCTCCAGTTCTTTCTCTCTAATGTTGTTCAAGTTGCTCCATTTCTTTTTGTCTCCCATCTGTCCACCACATACTTGTACATTGTGATGGCTCCCACTTCAGGTTAGCCATGTGACTAGCAGGCTCCTGGGTGATATCCTCACTCTACACTGCTTGGTATCATGGCAAGAGGGTATTGATGACCCACCTGTGCTATGCACCAGAGGGCAGGTGTGTGGGTGGCACAGAGGGTCTATAAGTCTCTGTCTTCCTCCTCTCTCCCTACAACTGCAAGGTGCTAGGCAGGGCTGTCTATGGTCTACCTGTGCTGTGGAACAGAGGGTAGATCTGTCCCACGTGTTGAGGGGTGACACTGTCCATAGGGTGTTAAGCACTCCTACATCAATAATTAATCAGGAAAGTGCCCTACAGAAATGTCCACAGGCACATTCAATGGTCTTCAATCTTCCTAATGCTGTGACCCTTTAATACAGTCCCTCATGATCCCCAACTACCAGGAACCTACCTGCCTGGAATAGGTTAAAACTGAACACAGAGTTAGATGTAGAGGTAGCATTAAAGATCAATGCTCTCTGGTCTTCTAGTTCTCTAACTAGAAGAATGCTTGCTGATAACTTCCGAAAAGTTCTAAAAAATGCTATTGTTCATTCTGAGGGTTACAAATCACTGGTTTGGTCAATTAACACCTGTAGCCTGCCAGCAGGGGGATTAAATAAAGAATCAATTGCTACGGATCTTTTTCTCTCTTGCCCAGAATTCTCGACTCTTGCTTGTCAGGCTGGAGAGAGGTTTGGAGCAATACACTTTTATTGAACCAGGAGAAGACAGTCATGCTTGCAGAAGGAAAATTTTTACATAAGCAAATATGTACAAGCTCACATATAGTCAGGTACAAATTAACATGTGAATACTCATACACCCTCACGCAAACTAGTTGGGCCCAACTATATACTTACCTCATAACTACACAGTTACACACATCCATACTTACATATGCATATGAAGCAAAAGCCCAAGTGTCAGTGCAGACAGAACTCACTCATTCTGGATGGAAAATGAGCTCCAATCTTTATTGCATAGAGAAAAAAACCTTCTACTCTTTTATTGCTAAATGAATTAAACCCAAGTCCATAAGAAGAAAGCTTTGTCCTGTTTAGTAAGACTAAGCTTGCCTTGCTGTTAAGTAAAAGACCTGTTCCATTCCATGGGTAGGAGAAGGCTGCCTGCTCTTTCTGCTCTCTCTGCATCTACTTCTATGTCCCTCCTTCTCTCTGCATTCTGTATATTGCTCTCTTAACTTCTAGATTCATTTTCAATTTCTAAGTTATCCTATTCTGCTGTACTTCTCCTCCCTTCTCCAAATCTTGCTTTCTCCTTCTTCTGATCTTTCTCTCTCCTCCTGCTCTAATGGAATAATATCACAAAAGGTAATTGTTCCTAGTTTTTGTTTTTTTTTCGGGTTTTTTGTTTGTTTTTAGGGGAACAGACAACATGATTTTTCTAAGCATTACTTTTTACAAAATTTCACTAAAAGTTCAAACATGAATTCAAAAAGAAGTTCACAATAGAGATGTTTACATACATCTCAATTAAGACTATATATTCATTATCTGTCACTAGCTCTACAGGTTCATTGAAAGTTAAAATTCATAATTTTTGTGACTAAGCTATTACTGAAGTTTTGGATAGATAAACTCAGTCAATATTTTATCTTCTGCCCTTACACCTACAGTAAGTTATTTCCTTATTATAGCCTTTGGATAATTGTTTTACAACCTCTTGGAATGTGTTCTAAGTTGTAAATGCCTGCTTTCTATCTCAGAAGAAATGAAACTGTGACACTTGAAACTGGAAGAGTTCTCATTGCAGTTTTAATATCAGAAAGGACTTAATAGAAGTTCTATTATAAAGGGCTTAAAATTACTAGTATAATTTTAAGAATACATATAGAATCATCATTAAGAATTAAGAAATTATCAGTATAAGATAGTACATCTTAGTTATTCTTCAGGAATCTGCTCAAAAGCATGGGCTTTTGATTATATATATATATGCACATATATGCATAAAAAGCTTAATAATAGCAGGAATCTTTTCTAAAATGTAGTCCCTTTGGCCTTGCCTAGAAGGGCACATAAATCATGGCTTACAGAATATGGTGAAACCATCTCAGAAAGATCACCTGCTAGTTTCGAGCTTCTGTTAGATGACTCCTGGCACTCAACTATAAAATTTTTTTGTTGATACTTCATAACTGCAATTTTGCAAATCTTGTGTATCTTAATGTAAATATCTGATATGAAAGATATATGATACATGACTTCTATTGGGAAAGCAAACCTCAGGTTGAGAACCACTGGTCTAATTCAACATGAAAAGATGTCATAAATTTGTATCTATTGTCCAGGGAGATCAATGTTCAGTAAAACTGCATGGGGATTGGAGACAGTCCCTCATATGGACATTTTTAAGAGAAAGTATTTTTCATGAGTGATTTATCTGTTTCCTACTAGAGTACTATTGCTTCTGTGGGACTTTGTATCTTCACATTCCTGACAGTCTTGATAAGGCTGGCTTGAGTTGCATATTCCAGATCAGGTGCAATATGAAGCAAAGCAATGCCCTAGCCTGCCATGCATGCTGCAAAAGTCAGCTCCTTGGTTTATTTTTTTTAGAGAATATAATGTTTTAATATGTTTTAACTTTGGTGCAGTTCAACAGTTCATGCTGTTTTCTTCTTTTTTCTTTTTTTATTGGATATTTTATTTATTTACATTTCAAATGTTATCCCATGTCCAGGTTTCCCCTCCAGAAACCCCTTATGCCAATCTCCCTCTCCCTGCTTCTATAAGATGCTGCTCTACCCACCAACCCACTCTTGCCTCCCTACACTGGGGCATTGAGCCTTCACAGGACCAAGGGCCTCTTCTCCCATTGATGCCTGACAAGGCCATCCTCTGTTACATATATGACTAGAGCCATGGGTCACTCCATGTGTACCCTTTGATTGGTGGTTTAGTCCCTGGGAAATCTGAGGGGAGAGGTTAGTTGATATTGTTGTTTTTCATATGGGGTTGCAAACCCCTTTAGCTCCTTCAGTCCTTTCTCTAACTCCTTGATTGGGGACCCCTTGCTCAGTCCAATAGTTGGCTGCGAGCAACTGCCTCTATATTTGTCAGATTCTGGTAGAGCTTCTCAGGAGACAGCTATATCAGGCTCCTGTCAGCAAGCACTTCTTGGCATCCTCAATAGTGTCTGGGTTTGGTGGCTGTGTATGATATGGATCACCAGGTGGTGCAGTCTCTGGATGGCCTTTCCTTCAGTCTCTGCTCCACACTTTGTCTCCATATTTCCTCCCGTGAATGTTTTGTTCCCCCTTCTAAGGAGGACTGAAGCATCCACACTTTGGTCTTCCTTCTTCTTGAGCTTCATGTGGTCTGTGAATTGTGTTTTGGGTATTCTGAGCTTTGGGTCTAATATCCACTTATCAGTGAGTGCATACCATGTATGTTCTTTTGTGATTGGGTTATCTCACTCAGGATGATATTTTCTAGTTTTATCCATTTGCCTAAGTATTACCTGAGGACCCAGCTAACAACTCCTGGGCATATACTCAAAAGATGCTCCAACTTATAACAAGGACACGTGTTCCACTATGTTCATACCAGCCATATTTATAATAGCCAGAACCTGGAAAGAACCCAGATATCCTTTAACAGAGGAATGGATACAGAAAAGTGGTCCATTTGCACAATGGAGTACTACTCAGCTCCTTGGTTCTAACAGGTCCCTTCCCAGCATTGTGTCTCTTGCCTTTCTATCAGCCACAGGAGGCTGCTTACTTGGTCCATGACTGAACAAACAATCTTCATCTTCAGTATACAATTTTATTTTATGTATATATGCGTTTTGCCTGTATTTGTGCCTGTGTGTATGTGTGTACACCTGTTATGGGCCTGATGCCTGGAGAGGCCAGAAAATGGTATCAAAGTCCTTGTAACTGGATTACAGACACTAGGTGGTTGCTAGTTATAGAAACCAAGTCTTTTGGAAGAGCAGCCAGTACATTTAAGTGCTTATGCAACTTCTTCAGCCTTCAATAATATATATATATAATACAGGCTGCTGAATCTGAGAGAGATAAAGGTCAATAGTTAAAACAATTTTAATTATTTCTGTTGTACTGTTGTTTCATTGTGTATGTTCTCTATGAATTGTTCTCCAGCTGTTAAGATCTCAATGGGCTCACAGTGCAGTATTTGGCTTTGTGAAATTCCTCTCCTTCCCTAGAAAGTCCAACAGCAATCCTGACGTACCTCTCTTTGAGTGACCTAAGAAATCTGATCATATGCTCAGCACAGATATGTTTCATGCTCTTTGTATTTTATCACTACTTTTGGAACCCAACATGGACCACTAAGTTACTTTGGTTAACAACAATGTTTCTCCTAGCACATAGAGATAATGTCCTGCCATGGAACTCAGCAAAACCCCAAAAGCTCTTTTTCAGTTCTGAGGTATCTTTCTGAATTTACCTCTTTCTTAATTCTTTGTGAATACAGAAATTTCCAGACCATTGGACTAGAAATTAAACACTGCCTCTCTCCTTCCCAGTTGCCTTAGTAATGCCTTTCCACTCCTTTCTAATTTCTGATATTCATTTGGTCTTAGTCAGTGGTAATGACGTGTTCTGGTGGCTGGTATGAGCCAATTCTATGGGGATTGATTTAGTTGATATTGCCTCAGATTACACAGCCTTTGCCTCAAAATGGATGAGAAATTATGCTTTTACTTAGTCTGTTGGATACTTGGATTGTTATCATCAACTTCCATGTACCATGTCTTCCCAAGCTAATCTGTGAGAGGATCTTTCATGCCTCACTTAAAAGTTTTCTCCAGTTGAGACAGTTCAGATGCAGCATGTTTCCTGGTTCCCATAGCTTTCTATTCTTAGTGATTCTTAAGGTCCATGGATATTTGGTGAATGATGAGTTTTTCTCTTCCCATGTATTAAAGGTCAGAGCAGAGTACTATCTTCATCACTTCTGCCTCACTCCATCATCACTGTCCAACTATTTTGGGTTCTCACTTTCTGAGCTATATCACCCTTTAACTTTTGTATTCTCCTTTCTCTTATCCATTATAGTTACCTTTTGTGTCTTGCTTACAAATAGGACCAACTTCCTAATACCTTTGAGTACAAAAAGTAGTTTCTGATGAAAGTAGTTTTCCTAATATTAAAATATTTACTACATTTTTGAGCATAAAGTCTTTTACTGGACCAGAAATATTTAATTTTATATAGTTTATTTTATTAAAGTGTTCACCACAGATGATTATTTTGGAAATTCAACAAATCATTTCCCAACATGATTTCTCAAAAAGAATTCCTTAAATTTCTTTCCATTAATAGAATTTATAAAAAATTTCTAAGCATTATAAAAAATCTAGAAAGAAAATTTACTTTGTAATAAATACATTTAAACATGGACAAGTGTCAAATGTGAAAAGAAGTAAAAACATCAAGTTTCCTGTGAATCAACGTCGTATAAATCATGTAAATTATTGAAATGTTTAAATAGCATTCAAAACTGTAGCTTGTGAACAAAATTAGAAAATTACCATAAATGACAGTTGAGTGGATAAAACAAAATAATGTATTTAGCCATATGTCTACATTTTTGTTAAAAGACAAATTGGACACAAGGCAAAAATATTAGCATCTGGCAAAATAGAAGGGAATACTCACCCATGTGCACTTTTCTATGGGTTTAGCATATTTCAAAAAGCCTTCCATTTGACATGGAACTCCAAGCTCTTCTTCAGAAAAAAATATTTAAATTTTTTCAAGTAAACAACAGTTTTACAAAGAAAACTTTAAAATCAACATGATATGTACAAGAACAACAGAACTCTGTGTTTAAGAAATCAATAACTGAAATGCAAGTGCACGTGTTTAATGGCTGCAGTTGCTCTGTTGAATAAAACTTCATGTCAGACATTATAAAAGATAGAGCAGAGCCCAGCTTCATGTCCCAGAGGATAATAGATCAGACCTTGTAAATTATTCCTTGGGCATATATGAAGGTTAGGTACATTAACCAGAAAGTTAAAAACCTCAATTAAAAGAAACTCTTCTCCAAATAATATGCATGAGAACCTATAAGACATCCCAGGAGACAAACTAATTTTCACATTAGGAAGTAATTAGATACATAATTGAATGCTGGAGAAACAGATGAGTTACCTAAAAATGATCTTTTTAAGTGAATAGTGTCTCAGTTCTAGGAAATCTATAAGCTGGGAATACCCCATTATTTCCACAGGTAATAGTGACTTTAGTTATTGTCAGTCACAACCTCAATCCTCAAAAGTGTCTGTTCTTCAAAATCCTCACCAAGTTGATGTATGCCTTGATGCCTCTGTCATACTACTTTCTACTCATGTGTCCTGCCAAACCTAGTGTGTGTTTCAGTCTCTGGCATACAGACAAAACTTTTGTAAGAGTAACTTTTACTTGCCTGATATAATTGTCATCTCAGAGGCTTACTGTCATTTGTTAACCTAGACCTGGTCCTGGAAACTTCTAGCTTCTATATAATCTAATGTAGGCCTAGAATGTTTTTGGTGTATATTTTTCAAAACCTACTTCAATTTTGGTTCTTTAATGCTTCAACATCCTTTCAAACTCACACACCAGAGGTAGGGGAAAAGAAAGATGACTAGAAAATGAGGGTTGTGGCCCTGCTTAGAAATGGTACTCTGGGGTCATTCCAATCTTTATTTTCATGAGTCCAGTCTGCAAACAAAACACCAAACATGAATCAGCTGTGGCATTCAAGTATACTCAGCAAAAACCAAATATGAATCAGAAGCAGCAGCTTGATCCAGAAGAAACTGAGAGGCTGCACTGATCTACACAAGACTGTGAAATCAGCAAGAAGCAGCTGGAATACAATCAGATCTTTGGTGCTTTTCATTTTATGAAGTCATAAGAAGCAATGATTAGCAAAGAAATCAAGATGTACCAATGCAAGAGTGTCCTCAGTGAAGACCAGTGTCAGTAATGCCCAATGAAGACCAGCAAAGAGTTGCAAGAAAAACCAATACAAGAGCATTGTCCAATGTCTGTTGGGTTATATATAGTTATATTCTCCCCAAACATCATATGTCTTCTCAAGTGTCTGCTCTAGAAGAGTATGACAGCCCTTTCACCAAGCAGCTTCAAGGAAAACACCCATGTCTGTTCTCATCAAATCACCTTCTCATGTGTCTGCTCAAAACATCCTCTCAAAAGACAGTTTCCAGAAAAACATCATATGGCACAACGGAGTTTCCAACAAAACCAGGAATTTGCATGTTAGAATGTTTTCAGCCTCTGAGATTTGTTGTCAAATAAGGTAATCATCTCTTAGTTCTTCTGATTTCTGGTTGGCTTATTCAATTCAGTGATTCTAGCTTCCCTCTCCAAGCTGTCTGATTCAATCTGATTCCTTTTTGCTTTTCCTGAATTGCCCTGCTTGGCCTCATACTATGGCAATTTGTTGTAAACTTCTGGCTCATTCTCATACCCTTGCTCATTCTATCTTCACCTGTGTCTAGCCTGTTCTCTCTCTACAACCTGTCACTGTACAAATGTCCCAGTAAGACTACCTCTCGCTTTTCTTTCGGTGCTGCTCGCTCTTCAGTAGCCTCTCTTTTTTCTCTGTTCTCATGAAAGTTGGGCTTATGCTAGTCTGTCAAATCTTTCTGATTCAACATTTTGCCTCTCAATTACATATCACTTTTTTGGTGCTTCTTTCTATAAAGTAACTTTACCTTCATTGTTTGGGATTAAAGTAAAGGTGTGTACTAAGTGAGTGTCTGTAGCCATATTGCTGGATTAAAATTTCTCTGCAAACTTGCCTGACTTTCTTTACACACATATCACTTATACCTAGGTAGTATTTTTAGAAGAAGTTATTACTTTCTGAACCTTCAAGTCCCTCAAATCCACAAGATTCAGCATTGCCATCCACTTCTTCTTCTGCTTAGAAGTGTTTTTTCTCCAAGCCCCAAGCTCATACCATCAGACTGTACTATTTGCCACTCTCTAGAGGAACTTTCACATCTAACTATTTGGTTATTTTCCTTTATTTGCTGAAGACTTTATTTTTCCTTACTTATTAGTTAGGATAATTTATTTTGTTCCCCCCATTTATAACTACTTTCTAAATTTTAGAGTCTCGTTTCTCCAGTCATAAACTTCATCATCAACCATAGTACATTTTCACACCTATATCTTTCATCTGTTTTTTGATAATATTAAAGCCTTGGCATCATTGATCTTTGCTACCTGAGTTAAGTCTTACTTCCTGGCTTCTGCTCTATGATGTATAGCAACTAGCCTCCATGTTCCCATGCCTACCACTTCTGAAAGCTCTAATTTATGGTGCCATCCTCCACCCATCTCTAGCCCTTTCCTTTCTCTCTTACATTCTGTGGCATGCAGTTCTATGTATGACTTTGCTCAGACTTGCAATTCTCTCATCATTTACTTCCTCTGCTATATTAACCTGGAAAACAAGTGATTGTAGCTCAGTTTTGCCATGAATCATAGTTAATTTTTATCACTCTAGTTGGCAGTATGAATCTAGAAAAGCAGGGACTAAAAACAAGGTGGACTAAAGTCTCATGGGATAACCAACCTTATTCAAAGCATCAATTTATACACTGATTGTTAAGAAGAGTCACTTGAGTAAGGGGCTAAGTCACAAGGTCAAGGGCATAGTTGGCAAAAACATGTTTTGCTTTGTTTTGGTTTTGGTTTTCCCAAAGAGGCGTATGAATAACAACAGCTGAAGGAAAGTTAATCCTATCCCATATACTTGGGAGCAACACTAAATTATGGTAGAAAAATTCAATGTTCTAAAAAAACTGAGGTCACAGACTCTTGCCTTGTCTTCTTGGAGGTTTTCTTCAAACACTCAGAATTTTCACATGAATCCATTCTTTTTTTTTTCTTTTTTCTTTTTCTTTTTCTTTTTTTTTTTTTTTTTTCGAGACAGAGTTTCTCTGTATAGCCCTGACTGTCCTGGAACTCACTCTGTAGACCAGGCTGGCCTTGAACCCAGAAATCTGCCTGCCTCTGCCTCCTGAGTACTGGGATTAAAGGTGTGTGCCACTACTTCCCAGCTATGAATCCATTCTTGAACCGTGTTCTGATAGAAGACAAGCACCAAAGTCTATTTGTCCCACTGATGAAAAGTCTTAGTTAAATCTTGAATGGCACCTGCCAATCTTAAACACTCTTTTACTCTCCCAAATGTCTGTTTTATAAATTTTACACTCTACTCAATATTCCTACATTAGAAAATTCTGCTGATTATTACTCCTTGCTTACTCTGTCTTACAAGAGAAATCTCTCAAGTGACCACTTCTTGATGCAAGCACATAAGGGAATTCCTCTAACTTATCACTCCTAGTTACAAAAGTTCAATGGGAATAATATCACTGAGACATTTTGAAGTATCACCCAAGAAAATATCAGATCTGTTTATTTCCAAAAGAAGCATGTATCAAAATATATAGTGTTTTTGTTTTTTTCTCTAAATTTTCCTTTTCTTTTAGAGTTAAAAAAAAAGTTAATGTGTGTGTGTGTGTGTGTGTGTTTTATATCTATGTATCTGTGTGTACACTGATTTGCATGCTATGATGCACATATGCATTCCAGTTACCAAACTCAGGAAATACAGTTTTGAGGCAAGTGTTTTATCCACTGTAATAAAAGTGTTTTACCCATTGTACTAAAAGACAAGGAAAGGGCTGTATTCACAGCCCTTTCCTTGTCTTTTAGTAGCAATCAGTGTTTCAAAACTTCTACCATTTTCTTGTGTCTTAAGTAATGAATGACATCAAAAGTTCCCCTCAAAAATTAAAGAGAACTGTTGTTCAGCTATTTCTGATTAGCTCCTGGAATGAGACATAGACTCAGGAAGTAAATGAAACTTACAAGTCTCAGTAAGCCTAAACCATAAAAGATTTAAAAGGTCCTTTTACATAATCTTATATTGGTGCTTTTATAAGTAACATAATAAACACAAGGATTCACTAAACTAGTTGTAAAGGGAATAATTTCTTCCTTGTATTGTCACTCTCCTGTGTTAGATGAATGCATATTTTTCATGTCACACAAGGACATACAGAACCAAAGATAAAATGCAATTATGTGATGAGACATGCTACCAAGGCTAAGACAAGTGAGCATAGAGTGTCCTCCAGGAAAATCCAAATATAATCCTCTTCTTCCAATGAGTAAGGATATGGGAACATGGCTCCTTGATAAATGATGTTCACAAATTTCTTTTCTTTTTTTTTCTTTTTGGATACTGTATGTATTTACATTTCAAATGTTGTTCCCTTTCCTTGTTTCCTCTACTGAACAACCCTAAAACATCCTGTCTTCCCCTGTTTCTATGTGGGTACTCCCCTACCCACCAACTCCTGCCTCCCCACCCTGGCATTCCCCTAAACTGGGGCATCTAACCTTCACAGAACCAAGGGCCTCTCCTCCCATTGATGCCCAACAAGGCCATCCTCTGCTCCATATGCAGGTGGAGCCATGTGTACTCATTGGTTGGTGACTTAGTCCCTGGGAGCTCTGGGGTGTCTAGTTTGTTGATATTGTTGTTCTTCCTATGGGGTTGCAATGCAAACCCCTTCAGGTCCTTCAGTCCTTTCTCTAACTCTGCCATTGGGACTCAGTCCAATAGTTTGCTGAGAGCATCCACCTATGTATTTGTCAGGCTCTACCAGAGCTTCTCAGGAGACATCTCTATCAGGCTACTGTCAGCAATCACTTCTTGGCATCTGGGTTTGGTGACTGTGTGTGGGATGGATCTCCATGTGGTGCATTCTCTGGATGGCCTTTCCTTCAGTCTCTGCTCCACACTTTGTCTCCGTATTTCCTCCCATGAATATTTTGTTCCCCCTTCTAAAGAGTACTGAAGCATCCACACTTTGGTCATCCTTCTTCTTAAGCGTCATGTGGTCTGTGAAATGTATCTTGGGTATTCTGAGCTTTTGGACTAATATCCACTTATCAGTGAGTGCATACCATGACCAAACATGTTCTCTTGTGATTGAGTTACCTCACTCAGGATAATATTTTCTAGTTCCATCCATTTGCCTAAAAATTTCATGAAGTCATTGTTTTTATTTTTTTTAATTAATTTATTTATTTATTTTTTATTTTCATATTTTATTTACATTTCAAATGTTTCCCCCTTTCCAGATCTCCCCTTTGGAACCTCCCCATTCCCTCCACCCTCCCCCTACCTCTATGGGGATATTCTCCAACCCACCTCCCCACCCCACCACCCACCCACTCTAGTCTTCCTTCCTTGACATTCTTCTATACTGGGGGATATAACACCCTCAGGCCCAAGGGCCTCTCCTCCCCCTGACGGGTAACAAGACCCTCCTCTGCAGTCTTTGTGGCCAGCACTATGGGTCCCTCCAGGTGTATTCTTTAGTTGGTGGATCAGTCTCCAGAAGTATGGGGGGTCAGGCCAGTTGCCAGTGTTGCTACTTCCCTGGGGCTGCACACTCCCTCAGCTCCTTCAGTCCTTTCTCCAAGCCCTCCATCTGGGACCTCGTACTCAGTACTACTGTTCCTGTGAAGTGACTATTGGGTATTTCAAACTTTTAGGCTAATAACCACTTAACAGTGAGTACATACCATGTTCATTCTTTTGTGACTGCATTATCTGGATCAGAATGATGTTTTCAAGATCCATCCATTTGTCTACGAATTTCATGAAGTCATTGTTTTTAATAGCTGAGTAGTATTCCATTGTGTAAATGTACCACATTTTCTGTATCCATTTCTCTGTGGAGGGACATCTGGGTTGTTTCCAGCTTCTGGCTATTATAAATATGGCTGCTATGAACATAGTGGAACATGTGTTTTTATTACATGTTGGAGCATCTTCTGGGTATATGCCCAGGAGTGGAATAGCTGGGTCCTCAGGTAGTATTATGTCCAATTTTCTGAGAGTCCACCAAACTGATTTCCAAAGAGGTTGTATCAATTTGCATTCCCACCAGCAATGGAGGAGTGTTCCTCTTTCTCCACATCCTCTCCAACATCTGCTGTCACCTGAGGTTTTGATCTTAGCCATTCTGACTGGTGTGAGGTGGAATCTCAGGGTTGTTTTGATTTGCATTTCCCTGATGACTAAGGATGTTGAACATTTCTTTAGGTGCTTCTCGGCCATTCGAGTTTCCTCAGTTGAGAATTCTCTGTTTAGCTCACTTCCCCATTTTTTGATAGGGTTATTTGTATCTCTGGAGTCTAGCTTCTTGAGTTCTTTGTATACATTGGATATTAGCCCTCTATCAGATGTAGGATTGGTAAAGATCTTTTCCCAATCTGTAGGTTGCTGTTTTGCCCTAATTACAGTGTCCTTTGCCTTACAGAAGCTTTGTAATTTTATGAGGTCCCATCTGTCAATTCTTGATCTTAGAGCACAAGCCATTGGTGTTCTGTTCAAGAACATTTCCCCTGTGCCCAAGTGTTCGAGACTCTTCCCTACTTTCTCTTCTATTAGATTCAGTGTATCTGGTTTTATGTGAAGGTCCATGATCCACTTGGACTTGAGCTTTGTACAGGGAGATAGGAATGGATCAATTCACAATCTTCTACATGTAGACCGCCAGTTGATCCAGCACCATTTGTTGAAGATGCTGTCTTTTTTCCACTGCATGGTTTTAGCTCCTTTGTCGAAGATCAAGTGACCATAAGTGTGTAGGTTCATTTCTGGGTCTTCAATTCTATTCCATTGATCAACCTGCCTGTCACTGTACCAATACCATGCAGTTTTTATCACTACTGCTCTGTAGTACAGCTTGAGGTCAGGGAGGCTGATTCCCCCAGAAGACCTTTTATTGTTGAGGATAGTTTTTGCTATCCTGGGATTTTGTTATTCTATGTGAATTTGAGAATTGCTCTTTCTAGGTCTACAAAGAATGGAGTTGGGATTTTGATGGGGATAGCATTGAATCTGTATATTGCTTCAGTAGGATGGCCATTTTAACTATGTTAATCCTGCAGATCCATGAGCGTGGGAGATCTTTCCATCTTCTGAGGTCTTCTTTGATTTCTCTCTTCAGAGACTTGACGTTCTTGTCATACAGATCTTTCACTTGTTTGGTTAGAGTCACACCAAGATATTTTATATTGTTTGTGACTATTGTGAAGGGTGTCGTTTCCCTAATTTCTTTCTCAGCCTGTTTATCCTTCGAGTATAGGAAGGCTACTGATTTGCTTGAGTTAATTTTGTATCCAGCCCCTTTGCTGAAGTTGTTTATCAGCTGTAGCAGATCTCTGGTGGAGTTTTTCAGGTCACTTAAGTATACCATCATATCACCTGCAAAGAGTGATATTTTGATTTCTTCCTTTCCAATTTGTATCCCTTTGATTTCCTTTTGTTGTCTCATTGCTCTAGCTAGAACTTCAAGTACTATGTTGAATAGATAGGGAGAGAGAGGGCAGCCTTGTCTAGTCCCTGATTTTAGTGGGATTGCTTCAAGTTTCTCTCCATTTAGTTTGATGTTGGCCACTGGTTTGCTGTATATTGCTTTTACTAAGTTTAGGTATGCTCCTTGAATTCCTGCTCTTTCCAAGACTTTTATCATGAAGGGATGTTGAATTTTGTCAAATGCTTTTTCAGCATCTAACAAGATGACTATGTGGTTTTTTTCTTTGAGATTGTTTATGTAGTGGATTACATTAATGGATTTCCGGATATTGAACCATCCCTGCATCCCTGAGATGAAGCCTACTTGATCATGGTGAATGATTGTCTTGATGTGTTCTTGGATTCGGTTAGCAAGAATTTTATTGAGTATTTTTGCATCAATATTCATAAGGGAAATTGGTCTGAAGTTTTCTTTTATTGTTGGGTATTTGTGGGGCTTTGGTATCAGTGTAACTGTGGCCTCATAGAATGAATTGAATAGTGTTCCTTCTGTTTCTATTTTATGGAATAGCTTGAAGAGTATTGGTATTAGGTCTTCTTTGAAGGTCTGATAGAATTCTGCACTGAACCCATCTGACCCTGGGCTTTTTTTGGTTGGGAGACTTTTAATGACTGCATCTATTTCTTTAGGAGTTATGGGACTGTTTAGATGGTTTATCTGATCCTGATTTAACTTTGGTAATTGGTATCTGTCTAGAAACTTGTCCATTTCCTCCAGATTTTCCAATTTTGTTGCATATAGGCTTTTGTAGTAGGATCTGATGATTTTTTTAATTTCCTCAATGTCTGTTGTTATATCTCCGTTTTCATTTCTAATTTTGTTAATTTGGATACTGTCTCTGTGCCCTCTGGTTAGTCTGGCTAAGGGTTTATCTATCTTGCTGATTTTCTCAAAGAGCCAGCTCTTGGTTTTGTTGATTCTTTGTATAGTCCTTTTAGTTTCCACTTGGTTGATTTCAGCCCTTAATTTGATTATTTCTTGCCTTCTAATCCTCTTGGGCATATTAACTTCTTTTTGTTCTAGAACTTTCAGATGTGCTGTTAAGCTGTTAGTGTATGCTCTCTCCAGTTTCTTTTTGGAGGCTTTCAGAGCTATGAGTTTTCCTCTTAACACTGCTTTCATTGTGTCCCATAGGTTTGGGTAAGTTGTACTTTCATTTTCATTGAATTCTAGGAAGTCTTTAATTTCCTTCTGTATTGCTTCCTTGACCAACTTATCATTAAGCAGTGCATTGTTCAGCTTCCATGTGTATGTGGGCTTTCTGTTGTTGTTGTTGCCATTGAAGACCAACCTTAATCCGTGGTGATCTGATAGGAGGCATGGGATTATTTCAATCTTCTTATATCTGTTGAGGTTTGTTTTGTGACCAATTATATGATCAATTTTGGAGAAGGTACTATGAGGGGCTGAGAAGAAGGTATATTCTTTTGATGCAGGATGAAATGTTCTATAGATATCTGTTAAACCCATTTGGTTCATAGCATCTGTTAGTTTCACTGTGTCTCTATTTAGTTTATGTTTCCAAGATCTGTCCATTGTTGATAGTGTGGTGTTGAAGTCTCCCACTATTATTGTGTGAGGTGCAATGTGTGCTTTGAGCTTTAATAGAGTTTTTTTTTTTTTTATGAAAGTGGGAGCTCTTGCATTCAGGGCATAGATGTTCAGAATTGAGAGTTCTTCTTAGTAGATTTTCCTTTGATGAGTAAGAAGTGTCCTTCCTCATCCTTTTTGATGAATTTTGGTTGAAAGTCAATTTTATCGATATTAGAATGGCTACTCCAGCCTGTTTCTTGGGGCCATTTGCTTGGAAAATTGTTTTCCAGCCCTTTACTCCGAGGTAGTGTTTGTCTTTAATACGGAGATGCGTTTCCTGGATGCAGCTAAATGCTGGGTCCTGTTTATGGATCCAGTCTGTCAGTCTATGTCTTTTTATTGGGGAGTTGAGACCATTGATGTTAAGAGATATTAAAGAATAGTGATTGTTATTTCTTGTTATTTTTGATGTTGTTTATATTGTTTGTGTGGCTATCTTCTTTTGAGTTTGTTGAAAGATTACTTTCTTACTTTTTCTTGAGTGTAGTTTCCCTCTTTGTGTTGGCATTTCCCATGTATTATTCTTTGTAGGGCTGGGTTTGTGGAAACATACTGTGCAACTTTGGATTTGTTGTAGAATATTTTGGTTTCACCCTCTATGATTATTGAGAGTTTTGCTGGGTATAGCAGCCTGGGCTGGCATTTGTGTTCTTTTAGAGTCGGTATGAGATCTGCCCAGGATCTTCTAGCTTTCGTAGTCTCTGGTGAGAAGTCTGGTGTAATTCTGATAGGTCTGCCTTTATTTGTTACTTGCCCCTTTTCCCTTAATGCTTTTAATATTCTTTCCTTGTTTTCTGCATTTGGTGTTTCGAATATGATGTGATGGGAGGAATTTCTTTTCTGGTCCAGTCTATTTGGAGTTCTGTAGGCTTCGTGTATATTTATGTTCATCTCTTTCTTTAGGTTAGGGAAGTTTTCTTCTATAACTTTGTTGAAGATATTTAGTGGTCCTTTAAGTTGGGAGTCTTCACTCTCTTCTATACCTATTATCCTCAGGTTCTGTCTTCTCATTGCATCCCGGATATCTTGGATGTTTTGGTTTAGGAGCTTTTTGCATTTTGTGTTTTCTTTGACTATTGTGTCCATGTTTTCTATGGTATCTTCCGCACCTGAGATTCTCTCTTCCATCTCTTGTATTCTGTTGGTGATGCTTGCATCTATGACTCCTGATTTCTTTCCTATGATCTCTAATTTCAGGGTTGTCTCCTTTTGTGATTTCTTTATTGTTTCTATTTCTGTTTTTAATTCCTGAATGGTTTTGTTCATTTGTTTGATTTTGTTTTCCTGTATTTCTGCCTGTTTGATTGTGTTTTCCTGTAATTCTTCAAGAGATTTTTGTGTGCCCTCTTTAAGGGCTTCCAGTTGTTTACCTGTGTTCTCTTGTATTTCTTTAAGGGAGTTATTTATTTCCTTCTTAAAATCTTCTATCATCCTCTTGATAAGTGATTTTAAGTCTGAGTCTTCCTTTTCTGTTGTGTTGGGGTATCCAGAGCTGGCTGTGGTGGGAGAGCTGGGTTCAGCTGAAACCAAGTAGTTTTGGTTTCTGTTCCTTGTGTTCTTGCCCATGCCTTTCTCCATCTGGTTCTCTCTGGAGTTAGCTGGTCTTTCTCTCTCTGACTGTGGCATGTCTTTCCTTCAAGCTCAGATGTCAATATTCCTGAGAGACCAGTTCTCTCTTCCAGCTGTTCTTCAGACCCTGCGTCTGGAGTCCTCCTGTTGTTGGCTCCTCAGCACAAGTGGGCTGGTAGCTTTCTCCCTGAGCTACTTGTATATGGAGAGGCCTGTTGGCCCAGGCGGGGTTTCTGGCCACAGGTGGAAGCAGGCAGGCTCTTACCTCCCAGCTTTTCCTCAGTCCCTGTGTCTGGAGCCCGCCTTCCACTGCCTCCTCAGCACAAGTCAAAGTCATTGTTTTTAATAGCTGTGTAGTATTCCTTTGTGTAAATGTACCACATTTTCTATATCAATTCCTCTGTTAATGGACATCTGGATTATTTCCAGCTTCTGGCTACTACAAATAAGGCTGCTGTGAACATAGTGGAGCTTGTGTCCTTGTTAAATGTTGGAGCATCTTTTGGGTGTATGTCCAGGAGTGGTATATCTGGGTGCTCGGGTAATACTATGTCTAATTTTCTGAGTAACCCCCAGACTTCCGAGTGATTGTACCAGCTTGCAATCCCACCAACAGTGGAGAACTATTCCTTTTTCTCTACAATCTTGCCAGTATCTGCTGTCACCTATGTTTTTGATCTTAGCCATATTGACTGGTGTAAGGTGGAATCTCACACCAGTTTTGATTTGCATTTTCCTGATGACAAAGGATGTTGAACTTTTCTTTAGTGCCTCTCGGCCATTCAATATTCCACAGTGGAGAATTCTTTATTAAATCTGTATCCCATTTTTAATAGGGTTATTTGATTCTATGGAATCTAACTTTTTGAGTTCTTAGTATATATTGGATATTATCCCCCTATCTGATGTAAGATTAGTAAAAATCTTTTCCCAATCTGTTGGTTGCCGTTTGTCATATTGACAGTGTCCTTCACCTTGCAGAAGATTTGTAATTTTATGAGGTCCCATTTACCTATTGTTGATCTTAGAGCATAAGCCACTAGTGTTCTCTTCAGGAAATTTTCCCCTGTGACCATCTGTTTGAGTCTCTTCCCCACTTTCTCTTCTATTAATTTCAGTGTATCTGGTTTTATATGGATGTCCTTGATCCACTTGGACGTGAGCTTTGTACAAGGAAATAAGAATGTATTGATTTGCATTTTTCGACATGCTGACCACCAGCTGAAAGAGCACCATTTGTTAAAAGTGCTGTCTTTTTCCCACTGGATGGTTTAGCTCCTTTTTAAAGGATCAAGTGACCATAGGTGTGTGTGTTCATTTCTGAGCCTTTGATTCAATTCCATTTATCTACCTGCCTGGCTATGAACCAAATTTCTTTCTTTCTTTCTTCTTTTTTTTTTTTTTCCTTTTTTTCTTTTGGTTTTTCAAGACAGGGTTTCTCTGTGTAACCCTGTCTTGGAACTCACTCTGTAGACCAGGCTGGCCTCAAACTCAGAAATTTATCTGCCTCTGTCTTCCATGTGCTGGGATTAAAGGTGTGCACCACCACTGCCCAGCTTTTTTTTTTCTTTTGAACCAAATTTCCAATGAACTAGATAATATCTGCAATCATTTGAAAAAGCCATGTGACATAACAGTAAACTAACTGTGGCATCAGTGATGTGGCCTTTGCTGTGGAAAATTAGACATGCAACTAAGACTAAGAGGTCCACCTAGAAATAACTTACCCTATGTAAAAGAAGAAGTACAATGAAAAAGAGATATATAGACATTTTCCTATTCATTAGCCTGTGATTTTCCCTGAAAATATGGAAAAAAAAGTATCTATGGAAGTAAGTTTTTGCTTGCCCTTTTATCACAGTAAACAGGAAAATGCAAATGACAACTACAATGACCTGCCTCTTGAATTTTTTGTCTTCTTACACTCATGGAAATTAAAATTCTAGGCAACATCATCAGCGTCAGGAATATAGTCTACTCTGTTCAATATTAGTATGTGATTGGAGATTTGGACAAATGCTCTCCTGAACAATCTTGCACTACTACCAAACTGAATTGGATACATCCTTTGGCAATGCACTTCTGTATGTGAATATATATCCTATAATGATTAGTTAGCTTTAAAGATTACATTACTTACATTAAGAAATATCATATATCTGGTAAAATATTTTCCTAGTTTGCTTCTCCACCACTGTGATAAAACACTGACCAAAGCAACTTTGGGGGAAGAAAGGGCTTATTTGGCTCACAGGTTTCATTCCATCGTCCAAGGAAGTCATGGCATAAACCTGGAGGTAGGAACTGTAGCAGATTCCATGGGAGAATTTTACTTACTGGCTTACTTCCCATTTCTTACTTAGATTGTTTTCTTATATGACTACAGACTGCATGCATAGGAACAGTGCTGCCTACAGAGATTTAGACTCTCATATGTAAATCATTAATCAAGAAAATACCCCACAGATATACCCAAGGCCATTCTGCTAGAAAAAATTCTATGAGTACATTTAATCCCTTGTCAACTTGACACACAAATATGTACTTTAATCTTTCCTTTCTTATTTATGTTCAAGGCCTTCTTGTTAATATCACAACATAAAACATAGATCGTTTGAAAAATCTTACTATGTTTTAAATATTTAAATATTTCAGTGTAAGTTAACAGGGTGGGAGAGATTATTCAGTGGTTAATAACATCTATTGTTTTTCCAGAGGACCAGAGATCGGTTCCTAGCACACAGATCATGTGGGTTACAACCATCTGTATCTCCATCTCCAACGCATCTGACAGCTCTGTTCCTAGGCACCTGCAATATATGTGTTCATAACTGCAACTAGTTCTGCACAGGCATGCATGAATAAAATTTAAAAAATGAATCTTTAAAATCTCTAAGTTCTTGTTTTAAATAATTCAAAGACTCATAGCTTTGGACACATGCAAAGAAAAATAATCTGAGTGCTTCTTACTCCAAATGAGAATAACAAGTCAGAATTATGATTAGATTAAAGCAAAAGCAAAATCTAACACATATTCTACTGAACACCTGTTGCTGTCCTTAGTGGTTACCCACAGTCCTGGAATTTACAATACAAAGAGGACTCCACTCTAGCTGAGGTTCTATGTTTCCCAATGACCTCTTTTGTGCTCTCTTTGGAAATACTCCAACCTGACACTCAGTCCCAAGCTTCAGATGTACTTTGCTTTTCATCTTTCAAAACAAATACCATATAGGAGTATCTTACGCATCATTATGTTCAGCTTGATGTGCACCCTTGGCCCACTCTGTGTGCTGACTCTGAGGAAATACTTTCCAGAAGATTCCATACCAATTATACTGCTTTCTTGTTAATCACAGCTGAGTTTTTAGCCCAAGCTAACAAGCATGTGTTGCCACAGTAAAGGAACAAAAGATTTCACTTTCACAAATTCTTAATTGTAACTATAACACAAATGGCTGTGAGATAGTTTTTGCTTCCCATTTAAATCTCACAAATCAGACCACTATTATCCACATTTCTCTCTGCATTAATAATAATAATAATAATAATAATAATAATTTTATTAATTATTTTATTTATTTACATTTCAAATATTGACTCCATCCCAGTCTACCCTTCATGAGTCACCCCACTCCATCCCCCCTCACCCTCACCTCTATGAGGGTGCTCCCCCACCTTTTTCCCACTCCCACCTCACCTCTCTAGCATCCGCCTCCTCTGGGGCATCAAACCTCCACAGGACCAAGAACATCCCTTCCCATTGAAGCCAGGCAAGGTAGTCCTTTGCTGCATATGTAGAAGAGCCAATGGACCAGCCCATTTATGCACCTTGGTTGGTGGCTTAGTCCCTGGGAGCTCTGAGGGTCTAGTTAGTTAATACTTTTTTTCCTCCTATGGGGTTACAATCCCTTTCTGTTCCTTTAGTCATTCCCCTAACTCTTCCATAGGGGTCCCTCTCAGAATATTGGAAATAGTTCTGCCCGAAGACCTAGCTGTACCACTCCTGGGCATATACCCAAAAGATGCTTTACCATATAACAAGAACATATGCTCTACTATGTTCATAGCAGTCTCTCAACATTCTTGTCTTCCAAATGTCCACTAGCATTTCATTGAATTCTAACTGTACAAAAAAAAAATTTTCCAGCCCTAAATTCTGAACATTTCCACAATTCTCTCTTGTGGTGGATAGCCGTAGGGCTATTTGTGTTTTGATGCTAATTCTGCCCTCCTGGGAGGGGCTTCGGACAAGTGAGTTACATCCTCATGTGACTTCCTGTGAACCAATCCCTTAATGAATAAAGGAGCCAATCACTGGGTGATTAGTAGGGACTTCCTGGTTGGAGGGAGGAAGAGAGGAAGCAGGAGAGAGAGGGGGCCTACAAGATTAGGATTTTAGTTGATGCTCCCAGAGATTGAGTTACCATTGTTTCTGAACTAATTTTGTATTGTGTTTTCCTTCACATGGCTGCTCATCTGAGTTTCTGAGAGAAAGGTACAGCAGCAAAGTGTAGGTTTGCCTGATGTGCCCCACTAAGGCCATGGGGGTATTGAAGCATGGGGCTGGCGTGGTAGTGACCCACCAGTGGGAACCTAGTCAGAACTCCACATGATAAAAGCAGGTCTGCCATTGCTTGCCAGTCCATGGAGGGCCAGGCTGATAGGGCTGAGACAACCAGGGCATAGTGCCAGAACTGCTCCTTCTTTTTAATATTTCCCGTATCACTCTCCAAAACCAACATGTTCATATCTAAGCAAGATCCTATTCCTAATAACAATTTCTATTACACTTCCTTTTGTGTTGCTATAATACTTCATGATCAACAGCAACTTTAAGAGAAAGGGATTTATTTCTGCTTCTAATTTACAGTCCATCATAAATGGAAGCTAGGGCATAAATTCAGGGCCTGGACCTGGAGGCATTAACTAAAGTAGAAAACTGAAAATGCTAATTACTAACTTGTTCTTTGTGACTTGTACAGCTTGCCTTCTTTATAACCACCTGCATATTTTATGACATTTCCCACCCCCCACCCCCAGTAGTATATACTACACACATCTACTCATCTGACAAAGGGAACCCATGGCATATCAAATATGAATAGTAACAGATTCTTACTTGGTGAACCTGTGAATTTTATAAGGGTTACTTAAAGGGATAAGGGTGAGAGGGTACTGTGAGAAACAGATTTCTCAATAAGAGTCACATCAACAAAGCTCACCATAGTATGTGTGGCAGCTCACCAAATCTGGAAACCTGGAGTTCACTTTACAGACTACAGGTATCTCAACAAATTGGAGAGTGTTATTTCTAGTTGGCTCAGTTGGTCTGGACTTCTTCAGGAAGCTCATATAGACTTTGGTTTTTCCAGGCAGTTCATCTGGTCTTTGCTTCTTCCAGGCAACCTGGGTTGCCCAACATAAATCACTCAGCACTCTTTACTGTTTATATACACTTGGGAGGAGAGGTTGCATAGAGAACCTAGTCATTTTCTGGGACTTCCTAAAGCAATTTGAGCTGTTTACATTCTGTCTTAACAAACTTCCTTGCATTATTTGGCCTCCCCTTGGGACATCCGGATGTCTCACTTCCTTGCAAACATATTGTCATAAAATATTTCCATCCAAGTTGGAAGGTAACATTGCCCAACAGTAGCCAGGAGTAGCACTGCACACGGTGAGTGTGTCTTTCTCCTAACAAACATTAATCAAGAATGAGGAGAAGGAAGAGGAGGAGGAGGAGGAGGAGGAGGAGGAGGAGGAGGAGGAGGAAGAGGAGGAGGAGGAGGAGGAAGGGAAAGAAGAAGAAGAAGAAGAAGAAGGAGAAGGAGAAGGAGAAGGAGAAGGAGAAGGAGAAGGAGAAGGAGAAGAAGAAGAAGAAGAAGAAGAAGAAGAAGAAGAAGAAGAAGAAGAAGAAGAAGAAGAAGAAGACCAACCAACAGATATGCCCACAGGTTAATCTAATTGGTGGAGGCATCGTTTGAATATCCTACATCTCAGGAAACTCTAGTTTGTGACAAAAACTAACCAGCATAAACATTATTTTTGTACATTTCTATATGATGTTTCTAGAAGACATTGACTGGTATTTGAATATGGAAATGCAGGAATGTCTGCTTCACTAGATATAGATGGGTATCATCCATTTGGCCCACGGAGAATGCAAACAAAGAAATAGGAGTTTCCTCTCCCATTTTCTATATCGAATCTCCTTTTCCTTCTTCCTCCTCATCCTACTTAAATTGTTTTTTTAATGTACATTGTTATTTTGTCTGTCTGTATGTCTATGTGAGGATGTCAGATCCCTTAGAACTGGAGTTACAGACAGTTGTAAGCTGCCATGTGAGTGCTGGGAATTGAACCTCAGTCCACTGGAAGAGAGGTCAATGTTTTAAGTGTTGAGCCATCTCTCCAGTCCTCTCCTCATCCTTCTATCTCTTTCTCTCTAAACCTTTTCCACTTTATCAGAAGTGGGATTCCCTTATTATCCTGGATGAGGGTATCAAAACTCCAAAGTACCCCACCTTTTGGCTCTAGGACATGAGTATTCTTGGTGTCTAATCTTAGAATAAGAACCATGTTACCAGTTTTTTCTGAAAAATTTCAACTGAATAATGACTGAACTGTGGCAATGACTTACTTGGTTCTCCAACTTGCAAAACACCTATTATAAGGTTTCTCAGCATCTACAATTACATGAGCCAGTTCCCTAATAAGTCTTTTTCTACAGCTGGATTTGTTTGTGTAAATCCATCAATATCTACATCACCATTATTTAAAGGTGAGGCTATCTCCCACAAACTTATGTGCTTAAACAGCCCTTATGGCCAAGATGAGATCCTGATTTTAGAGATTGTGGGGTTTTTAAAGTTTTAAGCATGGCTGTTGATGGAAAATACCGAGTTTAGAATTTTAAAGCAATAGTTCAACTCTGCTTATGAGCACAGGTTTTCATTTCTTGGATTGAATCTCCCATAAAGGGACCAGCTATCTTACATTCCTGCCATTACAGCCAGAAGGCACTGCCACCTTCACAACTTCTCTGCTGTGTAGACCATGTCTACTAATCCATGAGCCAAAGTAATAAATATCTCTGCCAGTTAAAGGTCATGGTTATGTAAAAGTAATAAACATACATATGCAGCCTAATCATTTGTCTCCTTAGAGAACCATGGCCAGGCCTGTAAAGATGGCTCAATGAATAAGAATATTGCTGTGCTTGCATGTAGACCTTAAATCAAATCCCCAGCAGCTACCTTAAAACTCATGTTTAGCTGTAGTGTATTCCCTTAAACCAGCACTTCAAGAGGCAGTGCCAAGTGGATCTCTGTGAGTTGGAGGCCAGTGTGGTCTACATTGTGGTGACTTCTAATCCAGTCGTATCTGTATAGTAAGAACAGTGTCAAATAAACAAACAAAAACAGCTCACTCTCTTAATACTAATGCTGTTGGGGACAAAGACAGGAGTGTTTCCAGGGCTTACTAGTCACCAACTAAGTTCCAGATTCAGAGGGAGACCATTTCTCAAGGAAGTAAGACAGAAAATAATAGAGAAGCTCACTCAGCATTCTGTGTTTGCCACATGTATGTCCATGGGGCCATGAACCAGCACTTTGAAATACACCTGTGATACATACAAACACACACACACATACACACACACACACACACACACACCATACAAACACACACACATCTATTCTGGAAAATTCTTCAATCACACATTCTTTGTTGTTTGTCAAACTGGTTGTAACATCATCGCTTCTAATCTGCTCTGTCCAATTATAATCATTATGAGACATTTAACATACACTAAAGAGAGTTCTTTCTCTTTGTTCTTAATTTTTCTTCTACTTGTGTGTTTGCACACATGTATACTCTACATGCATGTGTATTTGTGTCTATATAGGCCAAAGGTCAAGCTCAGGTGAAGGTTTTCAGGTACTGTCAATCTTATTTTGGAGGTAGTCTCCCACAGGCCTGGAGCTAACTGAGGAGGTTGGTGGGTTGGCCAGAGAGCCACAGAGATAAGCAAGTCTGTACACTTCCACACTGGGATTAGGATTATGTATAAATACATCTAGGTTTTGTTTGTTTTGTTTTGCTTTGTTTTGTTTTACATTATGAATTTTAAGATCAAACACTTCTGATCCCAAATACTAACTGAGCTATCTTCCTCATCTAGAGAAATCTCATTCTCTGAAGGTTAACACTCTCTATTCAACCTCTTTCAGGATTAATATTCAATCTCACTGTTATTCATATTCTGTATTCTGACATTTTCAGCACTAATAATTTTTATTTCTACTTTATTTGTAAAAATTCACTTTTCTTTTTTACTGCAAATCGAGAAACCATATCAGAATCCTAAGCCTTAGGGTCATTGTGCAGATCTCCTCCCAGGTGGTGCTGCTGAAGGTATTTCTCCTGCAGACTCAGACTTCTTTGGCCTTAACTGCCTGATCTAATTCCTTATGTTTACTAAGGAGTTACACAGCAGCAACCCTCACTCCCACTGCTATTTTTTCTTGGCCATTATTCTTTTTGAAATCTGTATAAGATCAATAGGCCTCTCTGAAGAGCCATTCTTCTTAATTTGAAAACAAATGTGTCTCCCCTCCTCTTGAAAATGTGAAGATTTATCTATAGAAAGTCATCTGCCAATAACATTTTAATGTGGTAGAGAGGCCTTCTAACTCAGAAATATTAGATTTTTGATTCCATATATTCTTTGTTAGGGGAAGTGAATCAATAAATACTTGGGAAGAAAAGAAGATAATTTGTGGTTGGGCAAAGTGCTTAATCAGCTCAGAACCAGAGAAAAAAAGCAGGAAGATTTTTTTAGAGTAGCCAGACAGTACTAAAAACATAATGAATAATATGATTCATTTTTTCTTGTGATGAACTACACTTTATACATACGTTTATCCAGAGTCAATCTGTGTAAGTACGTATTGAAGCATTAAAACAAACAAAATCCCATCTGCCTTGGTGAATATTTCTAGAACTCAGTGACGTAGTGGGCCAGCTTTGGTAGCTTGTTTGACTTCCATGAACTGACGCGCACTGGAATTTTGCCCTTTGACCTCCTTCTCCAAGAAAACAATGGTTCTTTACAGGAAATGTGAGTTTCAAACACAGGTTCCCTATATGGAAAGCTCTCCTGACATCACACGATGTTTTGTTACACCTATATCTTTCTTCTTTACCTCCAAGCCCTGTCTAGTTGGTTTGCTCTATCTGCATTATTACCCAAACTTGCTCTTCCTAATAAAAAAAAGTTGTGCTTCTCTTTTGTTCTTGCATCTGCCTCCCACTGTAATCACTGCCCTTTCTTTCCTGTCAGCTATGTTTATACTCTGCATTGTTCATAAACTTACTTTTAGTCCTTCTGTAGACCACTGATAACTCTATAAAATTTTCTACAGAAACAATATTGATTTCACCCAACACAGACTGCAATGTGACATTGATCAATTTTTCTCCCCTAAAAGGTACTTTGCGATTTCAGTAACATTTTTTTTCTAGTTTCTTAATCATTTACTTCTATCATTACTGTACATTGTCTTCCTCTGTTACTATGTATGTTCTTCAGGAACATTTCAATTTTCCACACTCTTCCCACTTATCTTCCACTTCATAATATTACAAAGGCAGCCATGGAATCAGTGCCTCCTTTGCCCTGTAGAACCAGACCTATGTTTCTGTGAGCTCTGTACATACAGTTTAACTACAATTGGGTGTTTCTACCAAAGGAAGCCAAAAGCAAGTACTTTACAGAACATTTGAGCCTTAGTTTTCTATCCTAGTTCTCAAATATTGGTAAGAATTTATATTCCAAACTCGAAGCTTGGAAAGCTCCCCCCTTACCATTTCCTACCCCTCCCTTGTATATCAGTATTGTCTCATTGGATCACTATGTGTCTCCACATATTATTTTCTTTGCATTTGAATCTGTCTGTTTCTCACAGTCCTAGTTTGGTTTCTTGCTCCTGTAGAAACTGCCTTTAGCTCCTTCACTGGTTCTAGCATACTGTAATACAGTTTGCATGCCTTTCCTGATGCACTGTAAACTGCTTATGAAGTCAAAGGTGACTTCCCAACTGTTCCTGAGCAGCTGGCTCCCAGATAATCCTTCTATGCAAATACTACTAAAGTCTTAGCATCTTATTACCTGGATCTTCCTATGTCATTGAAATAACCAACCATAACTTGAGTTTTACAGCATCAATTTGCTGATATTAGAGAATGCAATGTGACACATGGCTATTAGATTAAAACAAACTTTATCAGATATTGTTGATTTCAAAATTCTATTTTATTAGTATTTGAATATTATTTATATTGAGCTTATATTGGCTTGAAGGAATTTAATGAAATTATATTCTAGAAGATCTTTTCTACCTACTTTAGCAGTGGATCTCCCTGTCAAATCTTTAGGTTCCTTTTAAAGTTGCTTCCATATGTGTTGCAGGGTTAGTTGCCACCCCTTACAACCTTCTCTTGTGCCTGTTCTTGGAAAAAATGAGCTAGTGTTCTGACACAGGCAATCCACACTATCATTTATTCAGGAAAATACTATCCATGGCAGGAAGAAACTGTGTATAAAGAACTAATTACAGTTGTGAGGTTGCATTCTTGTGGCAATTAGAACATCACGGGGGTGTGTATTTTACAATAAATACCAGATGGTCTAACATAAGAAGCCTTGCAATTTGAGAAAATGGCAAAAGTCCTGAGCAAGAAGCTATTGTTTTAAAGGGCTTTTGTTTAACACAGTAAAGATTTACCACAAAAGAGGAAAAACAAATTCAAAACCACAAAGTCTAATAAGATTTTTGTGCAGCAGTGTTAATGGGTAGTAAGAAAATAAATATGAGCCGATGCCTGTGTTTTTCTAACCGATCGAGTGACACTCTATTATGTCATAGTTCCAGATGTAAAAGCACTGTGACTTGTGACATGAAAATTATCATACAAAACATTTTTATTTTTTTCTCATCATCCTGACACTGAAAGTGTGGACCACCCTGATATGTAACGTTCAAAGGGAGAAATACAACTTCTGACAACTGAGTGCCTGAAAATGGAGGGAAAACTTATCTTTAGCTCTTCTGGCTCCAAATACGAAGTCTTTGTTCTTTCCACTGAATGACAAAGTCAGAGAAACAGGCTTTTTTATCCATGAGAACACAAGTTTAGCCTCACAAATATTGTTCACTCCAAGGAACTGTGTGCTCTGTTGATCTGGTCGGTGAGTATCCTGCCTCAGTGCTTCCAAACCTGCTACGTCCCCCACACTAGAGAGGGCCTCTGAGGAGCCCCAGTATAGTCACAGAGGACAACTCTTTTCAGTGCTGTGCTTAATTCTGTCTAAGATAAAACAACCTATGTTATTCTGAATAACTTCAATACCATTGGTCATTGGAGAGCAGTTTATGCACTGCTCTAGAAGTTTCAAAACAACTGCTTCCTTTTCTTTTTTATTAATAACATTTTAAAATTGATATAATAATATAATTGCATCATTTCCCCTTCCCTTTCCTTTCTGCAAATCTCCCAAGTACCCACTCCATTTCCAATTCATGACCTCTTTTCTTTAATTGCTGTTTAAAAAGCTGTTAAGCTATTTGTTTCATCCCTCATGTGCACTCAAGTGGCATTATTGAATTTGATTTTCCTTCCAGCTGTTCTTCATTTCATTAAGATCAAATGCTACAAAAATTAGTCAGTGACAATAAGTATATAAATAAATGAGATGACCTTTTTAATTTTACTAGTCATTGGCCTTAGAAAAAGTGAGGACCAAAATCAAAATGGGTTTATGAGAATGCTGAACTGGTATTTTTGTTTAGCTTTTTCTAGTGAAGATCTTAGCATCTATTTGAAGCTCTTGTATTCATGAAAGATTTACTGAGTTACAATCTTCTGCCTGAAGCACCAGCTCTCTTACACCCCTGCTGTGAGATCTCTCATCATTTGTGTGTTTAGCATTGCATAGAGTAGTGTTGGGTATTATTGTATGATGTTTTCTATAATATCACTACCAGTGTCCATCATTTTTGCTGCCATGTTAACTGAACCACATTTTACCTTCTACAGTCAGCAAACAATGCCGTGTAGACAGTAGCTGGCTTTCTGGGATAGTAATATGAAAAACGCAGAAGTAACGCCACCTTTAAAACAAGATGTGACTCTTGTCTTGAGTTTCAACTTGCCTTATTGACTTCTGTTTTTAGAGGTGCAATCTATAAGGGATTAAAGGGAGTGATGGATGAGTGCTTGCTTGTGTAGCAATAATGGTGCTTTCCAGCCATAAACTCGTGTTGTTTGTATTTCCATTAGAGAAAAACCATATATCTAGAAAGAAATACAAATGAGTCAAATGCACTTAGCTGATGCTGAAGACACAGCCTTGTTCACCGCACACACACTCTAGCCAGAAGTTGTCTTCCTCACCTCCAGTGTACCACGAGACCCTCAACTTGATGACTTGGATATATCTTTAACTCTAGAGTTTTGCTTTCTCATTATGCCTAGTAGATTTTTTTTCAGCCTTAAGAAGTAGCTTATATGTTGCCTTGTTTGCCAAACCCATTGTAATTTCCTAGAATTGAGGAAAATTTTCTCTTTTTCTGTCTTTCTTATGCTTCTGAAGATTAAATTTAGGGCCTTGCATATGCTACTTGCAAGCTCTCTAAGACTGAGCTGTATGTATGCTGAAACTCTTATCTTTGAGGTCACTGTCAGAGGACCCTGGAGACACCTCCATTATTAAATAGTTCCCTTATAGTTTGCTTTTTGTCTGGCTTTCCTGTTTTCTCCCTTAGAATCCCTTTGGATGTAGAAGGAGTTTCCTTTATGTCTCTTTATTGGCAGGTGTTCTATGGGATCTGAAACATAATAAATGCTCAGTAACTTCTTAATGAAGTAGAGATTTTCTTATTAGCAGATGCTATTCCACATCTCTATACTCAAAGCATTTTCTAGGCACTGACAGATTAAGACTAATGAAAAATCTCTCCTTAGATGTCAAAGGATGTGAGGAGCAATAAAGGAATCAGAACAGGGACCTGTGCTGCACCTCCAAAGATGGGAGTTCTCATCAACAGTCATAGTGGGATATGGGACATGGGACAAGTTTGGGAAAGACAAGATCATCCAGGTAGGAGACGAAAAGGATGTCACAGTACTCTGTGCTGAAATGAATTAAAGGCTAAGTCTGCTAAATGTAAATAAAGCAGGAGGACCTTAAAATGTAAAACATATAATGTATTAAAGTGGATTAGAATAGAAACTGAACTCTGAGAACCCAAATGGATTTAGGACCATTTGAGATTACCTTGCTGTGTGAAAATTTAGGCAATCTGTGAGGGAAAACCAAACATGATCCGGCTGGCATGGTTTACTCTTTCTTACTCAAAACTAATTTATGTTGTGAATTTAACGTCATAATTAGACCTAAAACTGAATATCAGCTTTGGTAACTCTGATGCTTGCTTGATTCATTGTTTAAGTGATACATAGCTATGTGGAGAAGGATCAGGCTTTCTGCTTCCCCTGCTGTCTGAGCTGGATTGAGAAGCTAACAGAAGCATTGGAGGGTGCAGAGCAAGCTATGCTGGACAAGAGTGCTGCTAACATGCTTCAGGACCGACTAGTCTGCACTGAGCCCTTCTCCTCCCTCTCCTCACCTTGAAAAAATTGCAGAGACTTGGTGATGAAGCTGCTACTAGAAGCTCAGCTCTGTTACTTGGAGATTTCAAAGCAAGCAAAAGGCATGGGGAGATGTGAGGACAAGAAAATCCCATGCGTTAGCTTCTTTTTCCTGTTTGTGTGATAAAATAATTTGACAGAAGCACTTTCAGTGGAAAAAAGTTTTTTGTTGTTATTAATTTTTGTTTGTTTTTGTTCACATTTCAAAGTATCCTTCATGGTAGGAAAGTTTAGGCATCTCTGACCTGGATTAGCTGATCACAATATATTCAGAGTCAGGAAACACAGAAAGGAGGAATACATGTGATCAGCTCACTTTCTGTTTCTAATGCAGTCCAGGTTCCCAACTGTAAGAACAGGTGATATTCACATCCTGAAGTTATTCCTATGTTAATTAGTTTAATTAAGAAAATCCTCCAGGGCCCATGGTGCTGGCCACATATGTGGTTAAGGAGGGCCTTGTTGACTATCAGTCGGAGTAGAGGCCCTTGTACTTGAGAGCATTAGATGCCCCAGTATAGGGGAATGCCGGGGAGGGAAGAGGAGAGTGAGTGGGTGAGGGAATACCCTCATAGAGGCAGGGGGAGGGAGATGGGATAGAGGGTTTCAAAAGGGGAGACCTGGAAAGGGGGAAAACATTTGAAATGTAAATAAAGTATTAAATAAAAAAACAATTAAAAAAAAAAAGAAAGAAAATTCTCCAAAGACTCACTCACAAGCTCTGATGATTCTCTATCCTGTCAAATTAATAGTTAGTAGGGTCATGATGGGTGTGTGGTGGATGGGATAGAAGCCTTTGATTGTTGACACATGCCATATTAGTGTCTGGCAGGATTATTGCTCAATGACATGGTGATAAAGCTGTAGATAAGTATTTAGCATTTGGGGATGGGTGAGGTAGACAGGCAGAAAGAAAGAATGACTGGTGCCAATGACATGCTAGAAAAGACTGGATTATTGAACAGAGTGGAAGAAAGACAAAAAAAAACCCCTGCTGTTCTTGGGTCATGATAGTAACCTGTCCCAACTACAGGGTTTAAGGACATGCTGCTACAAAGTATCATATCAACAAAACCCAGTCTGAAAATGACACCACTGTGAACATTTGCATTATATTCCAGTTCTATAGTGTAGCAGAGGCATCCAGGAAACAATGTCTGTACCTCTTCCTTTGCCTGGAGATTGCCTTATTGAGAATCAATTGAGAATCTGCTCCAGATGCAAATATTCACACACAGAGGCAAAGACCTGAAATCTATGTCTTTATAATTGGACAAGTGGTTCTGAAGTGGCCACAATTTTTGAGAATCCAGATTTGTATGTAATTCGGTATTTACTGCCTTGTAATTTTCCTTGTTTAATACTTGCATACCTATAAACTGCTTTGTGATTCTAACTCCTAAATTTAAACAAGTGGCACTATTAGTTTTATTTCTGTGATAAAATGGCTCACATCCACACAGAATCCATTCTCCCCTAAAAGACATGATACACACAAGTCTGCTGTTCTCTTATGGGCTGAAGGGGGAATGAGGAGAATGTAGTGACATTTTTGGATATTTTGTTTCTTTAAAAAACACAGAAATATTCTAATCATAGGTTTTTGTTTTAATCACCGGTGTCGAATGTGGGACTACTTCAGACATTGCACAGCAACTGACTATGATCTACCTCATGCTCTAGCAGGGATGTGATTTGGCCAGCTGCAGATATTTTCTGTGATTGTATGACATTTAGAATTCTGGGAACTTTACAGATGGTACATAAATGCTAGGGCCCCAAGAGGTAGGGTGGGTTGTTGGTTGTGGTTGTTGGTTGTTGTTGGTTTGGGTTTATTAAGTAGTCATGTGCAAAGAAGAAACAACAAGAAGAACAAGTTAGATATCCTAAGAATGAAGATCACACTTGCCTAAGGGACTCAACACTTCTAATCAGCAGAAAGTTGCCTAATGATAAAGTTGGCCTCTTTCTGAACCTTGATATTATTCATGGATCTCTTCCCTTTCCTCTCTATCCTTTTTCTTTCTTACCATGATTAGTTGGTTGAAAAGGTGGAAGAAAAAGAGAGGATGAGGGTGGAAGAAAGAAGAACTCACAAAATAGTCAAAGTCCAGCTACAGGAGAGAGACATCGGAGCTGTGACTTTGTTGAAACACATCAATCATCCTTCTGAAAGGCAAGTTGCTACTCATATGTCTGATGATTAGAGCCTAGATTGTATTGTTAGTTCCTAGGCTTGACTAAGAGATTGAAAACTGAAGTAGTCACAGAAATACAGAGTGAAGGGATGAAAGCTGTGGTATCTTTAATGTCAAACTTCCAGCTAAGTCACCCAAAGTTTCGGGACAACGCAAGACTTACTCCAATTATAAAAATAAATTTTATCCTGTGAAAACAAGTGGGCAAGGTCAGCTTGAAGAGGAAATTTGAAAAACGCTATGTCCTAAGAAAACAGCCTGTAACACAACTGTGTCTGTGTAAGCAGGAATATAAAACAGCAAAGACACTAGCAATGTCATAAAGGTTTCCTGTGGGCCTTCTGTGCTAAATGAAGTCAAAGACCAAACGAATCTAGTCTCCAAGAGTTCCACACAACTGAAGAGCCAGCAGTGCATCAATGCAGGGAGGAAATGGGGAGTTTTACTTTGACTATTCAAATTCTTCCCACTGTGTGTATAGAGATCCCATTAACACCCATGGATGGTGCACATGCCCTCTATGGGAGATGGGCATCCCCCCCATGCTCCTTTTAATGAACTCTGGCTCGGCAGGTAGGACCTGGTAATTACACAGAGAGAGTCTGTACTCCATTGCTTTCTCAGTGGATGATGACAGAAAGACAGTGCCACACAGTATACACCTTCTGTCTGAAGAGAAAAGCAGAGAGATTTTTCAGGGTGAAATTTAAACATAGACTTACATTGCCTAGGCACTTATGGTAATAGAATATTAATTAGCACATAATTATTTCAAAAGTAAAATGAGTTGAGTAACACTAACCAAAACTTAAAAAGCAATGGCTTCTTTTTATCAACAGGAAAAATAAGTGCTGCAAATGCAGGTAAATATAAGGACAAGATTACATTTTCTATATGTGAGTTAGAAATGTGGTTTTATGTTGAACATTAATGGAGAAATCACAATAAGAACTCTTTTTCAAACCTTTCATTAACAGTAATCTATATTAAGTAATAATTAAAAATAAAACACATAACAATATGAATTGTGGTTGCTGCTGTGTGTTGTTGTTTTGTTTGGATTTTGAAGCAAAATTGTCTGAGCTCTCCCGGCTGGCCTCACACTTTCCATCCTCCTGCCTCAACCTCCAGAGGGATAATTTTCCAAGCATGTGCCACCACTTCTGCCTTTGCCTTAGAATCTTGATGGAGCCAGATTATTTTTTATTCTATATTTCTCAGTAAGAATAGAGAAAAATCGAAGAGTCATGAGAGTAAAAAATGTATTTAATTCTCAAGATCAGAAAGTAGAGATGTAATTAGTGCCACATGAGACACGGTACTGTGAGAACCCTTGAAGACGCCCTCATTGTTCTTATTGACTAAACTTGGCAAGGTCAACAAGTGTCTCTCTTTCCAACACAGATGAGGTCTGTCTGGGTTTGTTTATTTTTTAATATAAATATAAATTTTATAAAAGAAAATTATAAACTACTTGCTCTAGCTTATTTGGATGCATGCTTTATTTATGAGAGCTGTAAATTTTGTCTTATGTTAATTGAGATTTGCAAATCCATACCTACTTAGTATTCCATTCCTGAATATACACCAGTGTGATAGGTTGGGTTTGCTCACTGCTGCATCGGGAATGTTTCAAAGTTAGCAAAAATATTCATCACATAGAGAATTTCTGGATGTATGGTAGAGAACTGAATGAGAAATATGCCCCATGGCTTCAAGTACTTCAACCCAAACCACCAGTTTCTGGTGCTACTTGGGCGGGATATGGGGATGTGCAGTCTTCTTGGAGGAAGTACATCCCTGAAGGTTGGCTTTGAGACTTTATAATCTTGTTGTGCTTTCAGTAGGGTCTCTCTACTTCATGTTTGCTGTTAAAACTGTGATCTCTCATCTGTCTCTTTCTACCACCATCTCTCCCTGCCATACAGGACGCTTATTGCTCTGGAACCATAAGCCAAAATAAACCTTTTCAAAGGTTACTTTTGGTCATAGCCTTATATTACAGTATCAGAAAATAACTATCGTAACTGTCAAACAGTGTTAGAGACTGCACAACTCTCTAGGCTAACTAACCATGCTTTTGTCTTTGTAACGTTAGTGATTTTGGCAGCTGTGATGAAGTGTTTCTTTCTTTTCTTTTCTAACTTGGTTTTCCTTTATAACTAAATACTGAGCACCGCTTCCTCAGTGTGTCTTCTTTTGCAGAATGTTGTCTCTATTATTCATGCGTGTATCTATTAGCTTGTTTGCCTATTAAAGTAACATCAATTTGTTTTGTGTGCATTCCATATATATTAAAACTCACTGATATTTTTCTATAGAAATAGTCATTATACTTTTTGGCTTCCCTTTTAAGTCTCTTAAAATAATATTTGATTAAATATATAGTCATAATTTCAATGCATCAAATTCATCTACCTGTTTTTTTTAGGGAGATAACAACTTTTTATGTCCTGTGTTTTAGAAACTTGACTCATCAACAAGATGGGTTTCCTTTTTGTTAAGCTCCTGTGCTTATATTTCACATTTAAATTTATATTTTATCTATCAAAAGTTATATTTTCACCTGATATATGCTGTCTAGTTGTCCTGGTATTATCTATATGCCCACACCTCACTGTAGTCTTCCTGATCAATCTAATCAATACATATGAATGATTCCACACATCCCTTTGTGCATGCATCACATGCATCATGGCATGGATAAAAGATGGGTCCCCTGACCCACAGCCCCTTCTCTTCTCTTCTCCTTCCCTCTCACTCCCTCTACCAATAAAGCCTCTCCTCCGAGTGCTTTTATCTGGAAGTGCTCTGTCTGGAACTGCTCAACTGGTGACCTCCACCGCGTAGGCCAAGGCGGGTTCATGGCTCCACCACTGAAGAGTGAGAGGAACCTGCCACCACATGGAGTGGCTGCCACCATGTGGGTTAAGGCCTGAGAGCCCAAACTCATCTGGACAAATCCACCAGCTACACAGGCTCACTTTTCTTAGCATCACATAGCTAAAACTCCATGCAAACATCCACAGATTGGTAAACTTCCCTGGTCACTGCATTAAGGGCTAAACTTTCTCCAAGGTTTCTACAACCAGCCTTCCATCTGACTCCTCAGTTTAGGACTTCAACCCTTGATTGACCTCCTCCCTCCTCTTGTCCAGGAAGCAGTTCTCTCTTGATTTATTTTCTCACAGGGCACTGCTGTTAAACCATTCTCCCTTGGTCCCTGGGCACACAGCTTGGGTATTAGGCCCATGGCTCTCAGCCACTAGCTTCTGAGTAATGACCTAGTAATCCTAGACTTGGCTGCTTGCTCTATCATTATTAATTTGTTCTCAGGCCCTGGTAGGAATATTTTAATAACGTCTTTCACCCAGTAGGCATCTTTTCATCTTCAACCATGGCTGCAGGCTCCCCATTGGGATGTCTCCTGGAAAATCTCAAACCTCTGAAACTAACGCCTGATTTAAAGGCATCCAAACTTACACAATAAGTTTTTTTTATAAGACCTTTGCAATAAGGTCTGGCCTCAGTACCCATTGGATAATGACTCCAAGTGGCCTTGTAATGGCACTTTTAATTTTACCATTCTAAGAGATCTTTATACATACTGAGAGATCTTTATACATACTGCCAGTGGTCCTGTAAATAAAAGGAAGTCTTCTATGCCCATGCTTTTATCTATCTTGGTTCTGAACCCACTCTTTGCTCTTCCTATCCCACAACTCACCTCCTACCTATGAAACCTCAACCGAATGAAACCTCTACTATTCTCAATCCAGCTAATGAATGTCCCCCTTACCTTTCTGCTACAGACCTGCCTCAACAACCTCTCCTACTTCCCCAGCTTCCTCAGCTTCCTCTTCTGACCAGACTTCCCCAGAGCCTTCTTGCTCTGACCTTTCCAGACTCCTCCCCTCCTGTGATAGCTGCAGGCCCCACCTGGCATTGATATTGGGAACTGCAGCACAGTGCTTTGGGGATTGTGTGACTGGTGATGAATCCTGCCCTATGAGAAGAAACTTGCTCACTCCATTATCATAGTTCTTCCAACTTAAGTACTAGCTGGGTTTATCTATAAAGGACCTAGGTTCATATGCTTCCAGTTCAATACAAGGTAAAAGTAAGTTCGTCTGTAAAACACAGTTAAGAGATCCAAATTAACAACTATTAACACAAAGTCTTTCTTTGCCAGATGCTTAGCTTAATATGCATGCAACCTATTCAAGTTTTAATTGAACAATATATAACAAGTTATTTACTTTAAATCCTTTTCCCAAGAATATAAAATTTATTAAAAGTGATCTCAATATATTTCTCTGGTCATTTTTTTTTGTTTGTTTGTTTGTTTGGTTTGGTTTGTTTGTTTGTTTTAATTTATTTATTTTGTAGCCTCTGGAAAATTGGCAGAAGAACAGATTACTGATCTTCCATGTTAATTGCTTATTGTTTCATGGGTATTTGCCAAAAGTAATATTGAATTTAAACTGGCTTTATTTTGTAAGACTAGGACCTATGGAGTGGTAAATCAGTAAATATTCATTCTAGCTTTAAAGCTCACCTGAACTAGAAACATTCAGCTAAGAGGAGTATGAATTAGACCATGGCCAAGTGTACCCTAAGTGTCTATGGCGTCTTATTTATAGCACAAGCTGATGTGTTCTGCAGCAATTTAATTTTTGTAGTGCACTAAACAAGCTGTGGCAGGATTGTCTCATGGCAATTTTGCTGAGCTTCTCAATATGCTCAGGGGTTGTGCAGGACTAACAGCACTGGAGACGCCTGCCTAGGAAAGTGTGGCTTGGCAGGCAGTGCGGGTATCCCTTGACAACCAGGTCCAGACACTGTCATTGTAGATATGGGAAGGTTTTTTGTTTTTTGGTTTTGTTTTGTTTTTTATTTGTTTTGTTTTGTTTTTTTGCTTTAATTGTTTTAGAATAATTCTCTATGACTCACCTATACATCAAAAGGTATCTAATCACTGCATTGCCAAAAGAGTTTCTCTTTTAAAATAGTAATATGGTTATTTCAAAATGAGTGCAGACCAAATACAAACATTACCAAGTGGGTTATTTTTTCTCTTTTTAGCCAATCTGACTCTGGACTCTTGCGTTTTCCTTAGATGAGTCACAGAAAAAGACTCATTCCTTTTGGTACTTGATCTTCATTGTCCACTTGGCTGGATTTAGATTCACCTTGAAGGGACACTAGTGGTGGGCCTATGAGGATGTTTCCAGAGAGGTTTAACAAAGAGGAACCCACCTTAATGTGGAAGTCCTTCCCCATATGTTTGGGTTCTTGAACTAATAAAAAGGAAAAGCTTGATAGGCATCAACATTTGTCTTTCTGCCTGTGATTATTGCTGCATCCCACTGCCCTGTCTGCTCTCCCATGATAAATACACTCTCTCAAATTTTAAGGCAAAAACATCTTTCTTCTAAGTTGCTTTCTGTCTGTTTTGGGGGTTATGATGATGAAGAAAGAAACTAAGGTAATACGCTCCTTTGCTTGAGACATTCTCAGGCCAGGTTCAGTTGGTCAGCTCAATACAAAACAACAGGGCTAAAAGGTTTTCTTGACCCTCTAATTCTGCTTTTGTTCTTCTAGAGAAAAAAAAAACTATCAAATTGTCTCACTGAAGTGGAAATTTCTATTAACCATAATCAGATTTCAACCTTTTGAAAAGGAAAGGGACTCACTCTCTAGACCAGATAAAGGGATCCCTTGCCAATTTTGGTACAGATGGGCTGAGCTATGGAGTCGAAGTCTTCAAGTGAGAAAGTGTGCATTTTACCCGTCTTCCTTTCCTTGTGCATCACTTTCCTTCAAGGTTCCTAGGAGAAAGAAGATCACTTTTTGATAAAAGAAGAGATGCAAGACAAATAAGCAACAAAACCAAGCCTAACTAACTAAAAAGAAATGATATCCAAATTAACAAAACAAGAAAGGAAAAGTAAACATGACAACAGAAACTGAGGACATTCACAAAATCATCAGGCCCTACTACAAAAGCCTAAACTAGAAGAAACTGAAAAATTTGGACAAAATGAATGATTTTCTAGACAGAAACCACATACCAAAGGTAAATCAAGATCAGGTAAACTATCTGAACAGTCCCATAATATCTAAGGAAATAGAAGCACTCATTAAAAACCTCTCATCCAAAAAAAGTCCAGGGCCAGATGGTTTTACTGCAGAATTCTACCTGACCTTCAAAGAAGAGCTAATAGCAATACCCCTCAAACTGGTCCACAAATTAGAAACAGAAGAAACACTACCTAATTCATTCTATTAGGTATCAGTTACCCTGATACCTAAACCATGCAAAGACCCAACAAAGAAAGAGAACTTTAGACTAATTCCACTTATGAACATCAATGCAAAATATTCAATAAAATTCTCACAAACTAAGTCCAAGAATACATCAAAACCATCATTACCCATGATGAAGTAGACTTGGTCACAGTGATGCAGGAATGGTTCAATATATGAAAATCCATCAATGTAATCCACTATATAAACAATATCAAATAAAAAAAATCACATGATTGTCTCAATAAGACACCAAAAGGAGATCAAGGGGATACAAATTTGAAAAGAAGAAGTCAAGGTGTCACTACAAAAACAACTACAGATTCAATGCAATTCTCATAAAAATCTGACACAATTTTTACAGATATTAAAAGGGCAATTATCAATTTCATATGGAAAAAAACCAAAAACAACAAACAAATAAACAAACAAAAAATTAAAACAGAATAGCCAAAACATTCCTGAACAATAAAAGAACCTCTGGAGGAATCATCATCCCTGATCTCAAACTGTACTATAGAGCAATAGATATGAAAACTACATGCTATTGGTATAAGAACAGATATATTGTTCAATGGAATAGAATCGGCGACCAGGAAATAAATACACAAATGTACAGACATTTGAATTTTCACAAAGAAGCCAAAACTATACAATGGAAAAAATATAATTTCAACAAATGGTGCTGGTCTCACTGCCAATCTGCATATAGAAGATTGCAAATTGATCTGTTTTTATCTCCTCATAGGAAGCTCAAGTCTGAGTGGATCAAGGTCCTCAACATAAAATTAGATACACTGAATCTAAAAGCAAAAGTGGGAAATAGCCTTGACATTGCATTGGCACAAGAGGAAATTTCCTGAGCAAAACAGAACAGAACACTAATAGCTCAGGGTCTAAGATCAATAATTGATAAATGGAACCTCTTGAAACTGAAGTTTCTGTAAAGCAAAAGACACTGTCAATAAGATGAGTTACAGATTGGGAAAAGTTCTTTATCCCTACATCCAATAGAGACATGATATCTAAAATATATAAAAAACTGAAGAATAAAACCAATAAACCAAATAATCCAATTAAAAATTGGAATACAGAGCTAAACAGAGAATTCTCAACAGAGCAATCTTTCCTAGAAGCACTTAAAGAAATGTTCAACAACCTTAGTTATCAGGCAAATGCAAATCAAAACTACCCTGAGATTCCACCTTACACACATCAGAACAGCTAAGATCAAACACTCAAGGCACAGTATATGCTTGAGAAGATGTGGAGAAAGGGGAACACTCTTCCATTGCTGGTGAGTTTGCAAACATGTACAACTATACTGGGAATCAATTTGGTGGTTCCTCACAAAATTGAAAATAATTCTACCTGAAGATTCAGCTCCTGGGCATATACCCAAAAGATGTTCCACCATATCATAAGGACATGTTCTCCACTATGTTCATAGCAGCCAGAAAATGGAATGAATCCAGATTTTCCTCAACTGAAGAATTAACACAGAAAATGTGGTTCATTTACACAATGGAATATTATTCAACTATTAAAAACAAAGACATCTTTAGTTTTGCAAGCAAATGGATGGACCTAGAAAATATTTTCCTGAGTGAGGTACCCCAGGCCCAAAAGGACAAAGATGGTATGTACTTACTGATAAGTGGATATTAGCCAAAATGTACAGAATACCCATCATACACCCCACAAACGCTAAGAAGTTTAACATGAAGGAAGGCCCAAATGAGGATGCTTAAATCCCACTTAGAAAGTGGAACAAAATAATCAAGGGAGGTAGAGGGAGAGAGGAGTGTGGGAAGAAGGGAGAAGGATCAGGTATGGGGAAGACAGGAGAGATGACCAGAGGGACAGGAGAATTAATAAAAAATATGTGTCTGCCCAGGTTAGGGGGTAGCTCTAGAAAGTCTCAGGGACCTGAGTTAGGGCAGGCTTCCAGGATTCAGTGTGGGTAATTTTAGCCAAAATGCCCAACAATCTAACAATAGAGATATGCAACTTGAAGAGACCAACTTCAGTAGTCAGACAGGACTCTCAATGGAGTGAGGGGGCATCAAGCTACCTACAAAACTTTAGACAGAAAATTGCTCCTATCAAAAGAAAAAATACAGGGACAAATATTGAGCACAGACTGAAGGAATGGCCAACCAGTGACTGGCCCAACTTGGGATCCATCCCATGGGTAGGCAACAAACCCTGACACTATTAATGGTTGCATACTGAGCTTTCAGACAGGAGGTTAGCATGTCTTCCTCTGAGAGCCTCTACCAGAAGCTTACTGAGACAGATGCAGATACTCACAGCCAAGCATTAAATGGAGGTCTGAGACCCCTATGGAAGAGTTAGGGGAAGGACTGAAGGAACAGAATGAGAGGACAACCCTATAGGAAGACCAATAGTATCAACTAACCTGGACCCCTTGGAGCTCCCGGACACTGAGCCACAAACCAAAGAGCATACATGAGCTGGTCTAAGAACATATTATGTTGCGCAAGCCTCCCTTGTCTGGCCTTGGAAGGATAGGATGTGTCTAATCCTGTAGAGACTTGATCTCCCCCCAACGGAGGGTATGAGGGGTGCACTCTCTAGGAGACAAGTGGGATAGGAGATTGGGGAAGAATGCTGTGCGGGGAGGCCTGGAAGCAGGGCAACATTTGGGATGTAAAGAAATAATTAATAATCGAAAATTGTAACTACTCTACTTCCTTTGGCTACTTTAAATTTATTTATTTATTTATTTATTATTTATTTATTTTCATATTGGTGTTTTGTATAACTCACTCTACAGATGTATGTAATTGAATCTGTGTCCTTGGTATAATCAGTAATGCACTTAACTAATGACCCTTCTCTCCAGATCTGTGTTTTCTCCTTAAGTATTCATATTTTGAGATAATCTTTAATTGTTTGGTTGGTAATTACATTGAATTGTCTTATTTCATTATCTATCACATCAATTCTGTATAGCAAGGATAAATTATATTACTTAATACTTTGTTGGATTACAAATTTCCACTGCAAATTTAAATATTTACATTCTTAAATGATATTGGTCTGTCATTTTCTTTTTTAAAAATATCTTACATTAGATTTCATTAATTTAAGAAATTGTAGCTTTTCATATCAAACAACTATGTTATGATAATGCAGTGTTTAATACAACAATCTGAATATTCTGCCATGTCTTATATCATGTATCTTAATTGTCAATAAAATATTATTATTACTTGATAATCAAAATCTTCAAAATATCTTCCACTTTTACCTATTGATCATTAGTTTGCAAAGTTTTCCATGACTAATCCCATATTCTAGACTTTTAGTCATCAAATTACACATACACACACACACACACACACACACACACACTATATATATATATATATATATATATATATATATATATATATATATATATATATATATCCAAGAGTTTTCGACAGTTGACTTGTCAGTTGTTAGGTTAGTTGATTATTGATTGGTTAATTGTTAGATTACTTGACTGGTCAGCTGGTGGTTTGTTTTATTGGCTAGTTGGTGACTTGACTGATTAGTCATTTGGTGAGGTTGTTTTTGGTCAATTGGTTGTTTAGTGATTTATCATTCAGTTGACATTCCTTGGGAAAAATATTGTTTTAAATGTTATTGTACAGTGCTTTCATTGAGCTGACTTTACTCAACTTACACCCAGTTAATAACGTCTATAATTTGTGCATTAATAAATGTATAATAATCCATTATTTGAGTCATTTTAAGCCAAATATAAGAAATCATTTGTATTATAACAATAGATATCTATCTAAATGTGCTAATTCAAAAATATTTCTTTATGATTACATAAAATATATTTTTATGAATTCATCTAGAAAATTTTGAGGCAGGGAGTTATTTTCATTAAAATTCATAAGAAAATATTATACAATAGCTATACTCCTTTAGTACTGAGTGTATTCTGCATTACTAATCCATCCTAGTTTTGATGCGTCAGGTAACTTCTTTCTAAATAAAGTACTTAAGTTTTGTTGACATAACATTTTCAAAAAGGATAATGAATTCTCTGGTATCATGACACTGTATTTTACAAACAAACTTAACTTTTTCATGTGTCAGACAAACAACTGAAAATAATTTACAGTTATTTGATGAAGTGTTTTATTAAGAGTAGTTATTATAAGCAGTAGTGAAATACTAGAAACTATTATGTGTAAAAAATATTTATTAAATACTTAGTTTCTCTAGTTTTTATCTTTTTTTCAGAGTATATATGCTTAGGAAGTTCTAACTAATGCAGTAATATAGAAATTGAGGCTATTTTTACTAAAAATTCATTTGCATTTGAATATGCTTAAAACTAGCGTCTTGAGTTTTGTGTCTTTAGAGAAATATTTAGAATCATATACAAAAAATATAAATGGCCTTTCTGTATATTAGCATGAATAGTTTAAAAGCCTCATTACATATGCTACGACTCATTATCTTACAATATCATTAATGAAGTTTTCAGGAACAATGTCATAGCTATAATTCACACAATTTATTTCTACTCAAAGATAAACAATATGGCTGAAGTTAATGGATATTTCAGGTTTTACATTTCTCATAGGAATTAGTGATTGGAGATTAGTTACACTTTAATTTTACTAAAATGAACTGATAGTAGTATGAAAGTTTTAGTCAAAATTTTAATATAGTTTTTGTCATTTTCCATTTTTATATAGAAGTAAAAAGAAAAAGCACATAAACTTTTATAAAAATAATCATGTTAACACAAAATTATACATATAAATATATATGTAATGGCTATAAATAGATATTGATAAAAGCAAAACAGAACAATATTTATTCATGGGTGATCTATACAAATAGGTGGATAAATGTGAAATTGCTGTATTAAAAAATGAGTACTCAAAGTACACCTGAGCAGTAAGTTCTCTGGCAACTTGTTCTAGCTTGCTTCCCTCTTGCTATCATAGCACACTATACCGACTAAAACCTATTTGGAGAAGGGCTTTATTTGGCTTCCAGATTTCAATCTAGGATAACAAAGACAGGAAATCCAGATAGGAACGTGAAACAGATATCATGGAGGATAGCTTGTTCTCTCTGTCTATCTCTGTCTTTTTCTCTGTCTCTGTCTCTGTCTCTGTCTGTCTCTGTCTCTGTCTCTGTCTCTCTCTCTCTCTGATGATACTACCCACAGTGGTCTATGCCCTGTTACATTAATTAACAAATCAAGAAAACACAACCATAGACATGCCCATAGGTCAATCTCTCAATTGGGGTTCCATCTTCCCAGGTAAGTCAAGTTTACAATAAAAAATTTTTCATCCCAAAAGACGGGTAAGGGGCTCACTATGGTCCTAAGTTGTATTGACAAGGGAATGAGACAATGTCAAATTAATTCTCTGAAGCTGGTGTATCTTATTACTGTTACGTTCTCATAGAGGATTAGAAATATTACATCAGCCCTGTTGTCTGCACAGCACACAGCTTCATCTTTAGAAACTGAAAAGTGTTTGGACATTAAAGTTTTTTGCTGCCATGCAGTGTATGGGCCAATGCTGCTAACATTGGCTTCAATGAGTGCTTTTTCTAGCTCTTTAAGTAAGTAGAGGTTCCTCTGAATTATAATTTCATTTAGATATCCTTAATAAATTCAAGAAGGTTATATACATTCTGCTGGACTAAGGAAGAAAAGAAAGGATCCTTTCTCTTCCAAATGACTTTACATTTTTATAGACACTTGATCTGATTCACCATATACTCTAGTTTAATTCTGAGAGAAAGACATTTCTATATCTTCAATTGCATGTTTTAAATTTAATGATGAATTCTGAGAACATTTAGCATGAGGATTTTCTTTCAGTGCCCTGCATAAAGTTGTAGCATGGTAGTGGGTGAAACATTGCTTATCTAACTGAAAAATATGATTTCAAAATATTAATACACAGCATTCAAGTAAAGATAACTTCCTGCGCATTGAGATACACATGAACAGAAGTAAATAAATAAAAGCAGAGCTAAGTGTATTCTGTGATAAGCAAATCAAGGTTGACTTAAAGTGTCCTCTGGCCATGTTCAAATTGCAAAATGAATTAGGTCACAAAGGTATTCAATGGAGCTAGAACCAAGAAGCCAGAGTCAACATAGATTTCTTATGAACAGTGTAGAGAAATCAGAAGTCTGTCCTCTATTTCTGTTCCTCATTCTGCTTAAGGATCATCTTTCATGCATAAACAGGTCACCAGGTTTGTCTCTGCCCAGGGTATGTTTGCTGATGCCAGCCTAGGCCTGAACAAAGGCATCTTCTCCTACTTAGTGTTTGATTTCAGGCAGTGTTCAATGTAGAAGCTAACTTAATTTCTCTAATCATAAAGCTCACAGGTTAAAGATGATGTTTGGTTCAGGAAGGGCTTTTCATAGACTTAATGCAGCATCTTCTGATCTTCTTATCAGTAGTAAAAGAAAAATAATGGCTACTATATTTATACCTGTGTGATGATCATCCGTCTTACTCAGTTGGCTCTGAATCCAGAAAGAAATGGGGGATGCTATGTAACTTCTTACAAACTGCAAACTGAAAGCCTGGGGCCTACTATTTGGGATGTGGAAATGGGTATCAGCCTTTGTTGGCCAAGCAGACTGTACTTAGCAATACTACCGTGACACGGCCTTCAGCTCTGGTATGGATGAGCTCTATTCTAACATCTGAGAGATGATGGATGATGTCCACAAATGACAAGACTTTACAATTCAGGGCTGCCTTTTAGATGTTGACAGTTATATGATGACACAATAATTAAAAATTCACTGTAGACTTGTGCATGAGTTATCTGACTCAATCCAGACAAATGTACATTTGCATAAGCTGACTTGATCTACATTGTCTAAATTATATCACAAAGCTTATTTCAAAACAGACATGGCATATAGAAACCTTAGACACCGTAAGATATTTTTTCTAATTTCATTGTGTTCCCCAACATGCTCTAAAAGCAGCTGCTTTAAGGTTTACATAGTAACTTGTATATTACTAGAGAACACTAGTGTTTTGTTTTCCCCAAGCACTTTTAGTAGTGCTTGATCAGTGGTCCTCAGTTGTGTTTCTGTCTATAATGTTTCTACACCTTTTCTCATCAAAGACCTAGGAAGCAGCAGCAAAGTGATCCTTTGAGTAAGACACTTCGGCTCCCTCCCAATATGGCTTCTCTTGGATGCTGGCTTTTGTAGTTCTGCAAACTTCCACTTGTGTTGGCTTTATTGTTTGATGACTAGTGTTTAGCATCCCTTTCTGAAAGGCTTCTTTTTAAAAGTGAGTCAATCTGTAAGGCTATTTTATGCTGAAGGCTATGACACGAGCCATAACAGCATATGACAGGGCTATATTACCAAACTTACATACCAGATAAAGTCATGCTCAACACAGAAACCAAGGGCTGAGATCCATGGCTTACCAAGCCACTTTTTGAAAAAAACCAGACAATATGCAGTGGTGGGTTTTCCCCCACCCCAGTACAGTACACACATTGTGCCAACAGGACATCATGGCTGCAAAACTCATTCCCGGTTCATGGATGGCTAGAATGATTGGGATAGATTAGTGATGCTGAACCAATTTAGCTTAGTCAATTATTTTTCCACAATTATTACTAAATCTTTGATTGAATATTTGGTAAAATTACATTGTGAAATGTCTTCCTGAAGAACCATTTAACTCTTATTCTTATTCATTGTTCTTAGGGTAAACATGGGTTTGTTTCTGAAATCTCATGGGCACAGGGATGATAGGTATAATGTTGTGTTTCCTCAAACTGCATATATCTTAGCATCAGGGTACAGTAGCATGAGCTTGTGAGACTTTCCAAGTAAAAGTGACTATAGGAGGGGGTGTCCAGACTTCAACACAAAGGCAGACTATGCTTTTACAAACAGCAGAATAAAGATTCTGACTGACATATAGCAGTAAAGGGATTTTGAAAGATTTTTTTCCCTCCGTTTTCTGTTCATAAATAAAGGAGTATTATACTTTGCATCCTCTGAACTTTCAATCACTAATGTTGAATTTTCCGTTTCCATATATTCTCTCTGGGGATTTAAAGCAAGGTTAGACTTGTATCTATAATTGATGAATCCCTATTGGTGCGTAGTATTACAGCTTTCTTCATTTCCAGTGGACATGTGACTGGTCAGTACTATAAAGCAGATGGTGCCATCAGTAGCTTAAACCATGCTAACTGCCTCTTACCTAAACTCATGCTCAGCTCCAGATAAACCATCGCGAATACTCAACCGGATGGTATCTAGCACTAACCATCATTCCTGTGAGTGGTAGTTGAAGACAAGCTGACGTCACCCTGGCCGAGAGAGATACAAATCTCTTATGAATTAGAAAGAACACAGTTGTTGGCCCTTGTCTTTGCTTTTATGATCTTTATTCAGAGACAGTAGAGTAACTTGCCTGATGGCTTAGCTGGAGTAAAAGTTTCTAGGAAGAAGGTAGCCCATTTCAGGGTCACAAATTTGACTTTGCTCTTCTAAAGTAATTTTGTACCCACCATGTCCAGTGTGTTTTAGTACAGCTGAGTCTGAGACTGGATTTTTATTCTTTTATAATTCTGACATCAGTAAAACTCAAGGCAATCCTGATTAAACTCTCTAGCTTTGCTTGCTTTATTTTTAACTAATTTTTAATAACTTCTCTTATACAAACATTGAAGTTCTGGAAATTTTAAACTTTGAAAGGCTTATAGTTGCACAGCTAAACATTACATTGATGGTCTCTCACTTGTTCCACATCACAACTCTGGTGACCCAGTTACAGTAATAAAATTACCTCTGTTAATGTTTAAAAGGACTGGAATGAGTTGTCTTTCCTGGGACCCAACTCTGTAACTGTTTGGAGGGCAACTTTTTGACACTAGGAGTTCAAAATGTATACCCTTAGATCTTGCTGTCACCTCCAATTTACAAATACATTGCATGAAGAGACATAAGCTTATGCCTGTATAGCCCACAGATGACCTTACACCCTGCCACTCAGCCACACTCGAGACTCCGGCTTCTTTTTCCTAAAACTGCCCCTATTGTGTGCTCTTGTAGGTAGACTTCAAACATGGCTGGTTTGAGAATAAATGTTCATCTTTTTCTTCCATAAATAGTAAATCATCCAACAGACACATATTGGAAACATTAGCAAGACCATTTAGCTTTCACACCAGATCAAGGTCTTTAATCATTTGCAACAAATTATTTCCAATTAACACAGAAGTTTTACAAAGTAAGGAAGAAAAATGTTCTAAGCTTTGGAATCTATAAAATGAAAATGACCTCAAGCCTCTCGAAGGAAGATCAAATTGAAAAAAATTTAACACATTAAAAGATGGTAAATAATCCTAAAGCAGGATTTGCTGGGGCTTGTGTTTCTTTTCCCATCCCATAAGACCCCAGAGGGACAGGCTCTTAGGAGGCCCCTCTCCCCGGACTGCCTTGCCATTCTTCTGAGAGGCCATGTGCCCTCTGACCTCTCTTGACGTGGAATTTGACAATGTATGTTGTTCCATTGCCTGTTTTGATGTCTTCCTTTCATTAAAGGTCCTAGTTTGGGTGTATTTTTGGTTGGGTTAATCCTTTTTTAAGATTCTATGGGAATCATTTCATCCAATGTCTAATAAACTTGTGTTATGGAAATAAACAATGAACATATATAAGGTTTATTGATAAATGACAGAAACGTTTGCTTTAACAAAAATTCCAGAACCCAAAGCCAATATGTCATTATTTTCAATTTGCCATAACACAGAGAGACAGATAAACAATAACAGAATATGAGTTTGAATCTGTAATGTGTCCACAAGTTCATGTGTTGAAGGATCAATGTACACCTGGTTGGATCTTTATGTGGTGGGGTCAGACTAGGGACATGTGTGTGGATCAGTGCCTGTCTGGCAGTGAATTCCCACTCTTTTCATTACTTCCGAGTTGCCATGAAGTGAGCATCCTTCACTACAAACTATCCTCCCTAGGATGGTTCATCCTGTCTTCAGCCCCAAAGCAAAAGAGTCAGCCAAACACACAAGGAAACATCTCAGTCAGTGGACCAAACTCACCCTTTGAAACTATTTCTTTTAGTCATTTACTCAGTGAAGAAAATCCTACCAACACAGAAAATTATCTGAAGAATCTTTAATCAACCCTTAATGACCCATGTCATCCATCAGAGCAATGATAATATGAACTCCAATAAGTAAAATGGAAAGCTTTAATTTTGGCTTCTGCCATATCTTAATTGTTTAATGCTTTGCATACTATGTTCTGCCTTGACAATACATGCATAATTAAAGATTTTAACTAGATGCTAACTAATAAAAAGGCAGAACAGTTAGATTGTTTTAGTATAATGACATTCTTGTGTTCTTGAACATACTGATAAAACCCCTCAACAGTAAAGCATGAAAGCAATGAGGGATATTTGATCAATTCTTAGTGCTCAGGGGCTCTAACACTAAGTGGAAATCTATCAGATGCAGTTGAAACATGACTTACAAACTTGCCTTTATTATTTGTTGATTTAAATGGCGTTGACTCTAGTGACAAATAAGCTCTTCTTTATTTTTGTCATCGTCTCTCTCTCTCTGTCTTTGTCATTTTTCTTTCCTTTCATTTACATAGACATATATGTACTTACATGTGCATTACATACCCTGGCTTTGTCTTTTTCTCCTTTGCACACACATGCATACATGCACACAGATATTTTGTTTTTCTGATTCTGTTTCTTTCTTGCATTTTCACATGTACACACACACACACACTGTACAATTTTGAATATTATTTGCTTAAAGAAGGTTCATGATTCCTCATATTATTCATTTATTAATAAATGTACTTGTTTGAGAACTCTCCAGGACTTTGAGCAACAAAAACAAAATACTATTTTCAGACTCAACCTTCTCTCTCTTTTTTTCTCTCTCTATCTCTCTTTCGATCTCTCTCTATATATCTCTACACACACACACACACACACACACACACACACTACTGAATTTGATTTTCACCTCAGACATCATGTGGATTCTAAGCTACTCAAGTTCCTTAAAGATCAAATTTATTTTTAAGTAACTGAAAAGAAAAGTACATTCACTAAGGGAATACCAAGAGTGTGCTGTAGTCCCTGGGGGTGCTAAATGAGTGTGATGGTTAGTTTTAAATGTCAGTGTGACACAACCTTAAATGAGTCTCAGTGGGTGATCATCTATGCCAGAATGCCCTGTGGGCATGTGTGTGGGAGACGTTCTTGACAGCCACAATTAATGTGGGAAGACCTAGCCTGAACATGGAGGCAGGGTATCATTCCCTGGTTTGTCTAAGAGTAAAGAAAGCTAGCTGGGTAATGAGCATGCACAAATTTCTAGAATAAGCCCTGTCTCTGCTTTATTTTCTTTTTTATGTCACAGTGTTTCATCACAGCTACAGAAATGAAACTGGGACAGTGTCCCTGCAGTCTACCCTCAAACCTTGGTTATCATATTATTATCATATATTCTAGATAAAACAGAATTATTATAAAAAGGTAAATGATATTTATAAATACACTGACTTTCTATTGAAAGGTAAAATTATAAAAGTTATTTTTACACTATTTTTGACATGAAATGAGGCTCTCCTATACAGTAAAGTATAAAAGATTATGACACTTAAGAGATATTGCTTTAAGTAAGTATTTCACCCTTTGAAATTTACTTAAGTGTCCTGCAGGTTTAACATACACATTGAGCAAGTTTCCATATGAGCCTCACCATCCTTTCATTGCTTTTCCTTGCTCCTCTCAGTCCTTTTGGCTCCATTATACTGGTTCATTTCCATTTCATTTACAAAAGTAAATTATTTTATGTAGCCATACTTGAGTTTACTTAAGTACATAAATTCTACAAACCACAAGTGAGAGGAAATAGATATGTGTTTCTGAGGCTAAATTAATTTGATTGAATCTCTGGCTGCATATATATTTCTGCCAGTGCCATAGCTCCATTCTTCCTTATGATCCCTGAGCTTTTGTAGAAGCTTCTAGAAGATTTTGGGTATGGAATATCAAATTCATTTAGAGCTGGGCATTCTATAGTATCTATTTTCTGCATATTGACAAGTTGTGGATCTCTGTGTTAATCACCATCTTGCAGATGGCAAATAGACGCTTCACTGATAGAGTTGAAAGATATATTAGTCTGTGCATATAATGTTAAGTATTTACGAGTCTGTTTAACACTATGTCCATTTAGTAGAACAGTAGTAGTAAATTTTCCCTTAGAATCAATAACCTGTCTAGCCACAAGTTTTGACCCAATAATGGTGGCAGTTATGGGTTTCATTGTGTGGATCAGGATATAAATCTAATCAGAAAATGGTTGGTTACTCTCTTTACCTTTATGCCACTGGTAAGCAAATATTTTGAGGTTGGTCACTGTTGTAGTTCATAGGGTTTAAAGGAATCAATCAATCAATCAATCAATCAATCAATGTGATTTTTTATTTTCCCTTGAATGCATGCGCACCTCCTTTCAGTATGCTGAAAGCAGACCAGTACCAACAACATTTCTCCATGTTTTATGAGTCAAGGATGTGGTGTTATTAACAATAAGGTCTTACCATCAAGTTCAGGGCAGGTGATAATCAAGAGCATCTGCAATAAATTATAATGTTTAAGTGTCTATGGGACAGAAGAAAAATATTAAATTAGCCTTGAAGCTAGAAAAAATGGTAATTCATCACCAGAATTATTCAAAGACAGCAAGAATAAATCAAACTTTTGAGATTAGTTTATGTAGTAAATCAGAAAATTAAGTAAATTTTAAATGGAAAAACCTATAACTGTGTATTTAAAATCTATAATAAAAGTGTACAATTTTAATGAGAAGTTTTAACAGAAAATATGAAAATTTCTAATCAGTGATTTCTATAAAACATCTATTTCAGAAATACAATTAAAGGATGAAATAGTAAAATATTTTCTTCAAGATCCAGAATGTTTTGTGGCTGATAAATATTATCATTATTATTTCATATCATAAAATAACACTTAGTCCATAAGGTAAATAAATGTGCAATGTATAGAATTTAGAAAATAAAATAAATAATAAGGTCATCATTTGATAAGTCATATACACAAATGATATATTTGTACAAAACAAACTCTATATGTATATAAATATGTAATTTTGGCAGAAAGAGAACTGAAGTTCATACAACAAAGGCCAGAATAAATTATTATTACATTTTTCTTGGTCAATTATATATCTAAAGGGAACCCAGTTGGCTTTTTAAGCTATTGCCATTGTTTTGTTACTTCTGAAGTAGCTACACAATAGGGCAAGGTACTCACATTACCTTGTGGGTTGAGTTGTGCTTGCAGTATGAACCTTCACTTGACTCACATACACCATGACATTGGTCGTTAATCCCACTTGTGTTATTCTGCCCTGTGCTGAACAATAGCCATCATGGAGGACAAGATTTAATACTTTGTTAAAGCAGATTTTGCAAATTCTAAATCATTCTGGTGGGGCTCTTGTGCAAAACCATGGTTAATGTCAACATGGGGGACCTTTGAGATATAGAACTGTGCCAGCACCTCATGCAACACTGGAAAGAGTTCCTGTCTTTCTCCCACAGCTGTACTAGCTGAGAAGGAAGTAGAAGCAGAAGGAAAAAATGTGGGGAGAGATGGCAGGGCTGTTTTTAATTACCTACTTTTTATTTTTTTTAAGAATATCTATAGCATATATAATAAACAGCAAAGAAGGACTATTCTGTTGTTTATTGAAGTGTGATTAAATCAAGCTATTGCACTGCTCTTTGGTATCAGAATGAGAGTTTTTATGCAGTGGTAGATTGGATGCTCCTAAGATATCAAAGGGCAAGTTCTTAAACTCTGGACATTGGAGTTCATTCTAACCATCACTTCCCTCTGCTTCATATTATTAATGTGTGCCTCTGCTACCTTCAAGAGAACACATACCTGTCTCTACTGCTGAATACCAGTAACCAGCATATCTCTGCTTGGACTTCAGAAATATGCTCCAAGCCCATATGACATCACTGGCCTGAGGTACATGTTCTTTACAATCTTCCTCCCACTACTGGTGCAATCAATTATAATTGAGGAGCTACTACACCATGACACAGAATGAGAATCAAAGCCAACATATTTTATCAAATTGCTATCTTATGACATATCTTCAAAAGAAAGCCTTATACTGCAGATGCTACATCATAGAAGCTGTAGAGACACTTAAGAGCTGTATAAGTAGGTATCAATGTAGGGTCATTGGGCCTGTGGATATGCAAGATGACATGACATGAGACAACATGTGAAAAGCAACATGTTAACACATTAGCAACATCACAGTAAAGGCTGCATGTAAAGCTTAACCAAATATCTTTAAAAATAATTCTAAGCTCAGAATACGCAAGATACAATTCACAGACCATATGAAGTTCAAGAAGTAGAAAAACCAAAGTGTGGATACTTCAGTGATTCTTAGAAGGGGGAACAAAATGCTCATAGGAGAAAATACGTGTGGAGCAGAGACTGAAGGAAAGGCCATCCAGAGACTGCCCCACCTGGGGATACTTCCCATATACAGCCACCAAACATGGACACTGTTGTGGATGCTGGAAAGTGCTTGCTGACAGGAGCCTGATATGGTTGCCTTCTAAGAGGCTCTGACAGAGCCTAGCAAATACAGAGGCAGATGCTCACAGCCAACCATTGGACTGAGTGTGAGGTCCCTGATGGAGGAGTTGGAGAAGGGACTGAAGGAGCTGAGGGGTTTGCAGCCCCATGGAGGGAGCAACAGTGTCAACCTGCCAGATTCCTGGAGTTCCTGGGGATTGGACCACCAACCAAAGAGTACACATGGAGGAACCCATGGCTCTGGCTGCTTATGTGGCTGAGGATGGCCTTGTTGGATATCAGTATAGGAACGGCCCTTGGTCCAGTGGAGGTTCGATGCCCAAGTATAGGGGAATGCCAGGGCAGGAAGGTGGGAGTGGGTGGGTGGGGGAACACCTTCATAGAGGCAGGGGGAGGGAGATGGGATTGGGGGTTTCCAGAGGGGAGACAGGGAAAGGGAATAACATTTGAAATGTAAATAAAGAAAATACCCAATAAAAGAAACAGAATGTTTAATCCCCCCCCAAAAAAAACCCCACACACATAGCAATTAAAATGGGAAAATTTTGAAAAATAAAATAATTCTAAGAAGTGATGGGATCTAAGCAAATGCAGATATCTGAGTTAGATTGCAAAAAACAATTTCTAGTATTAAAAAAATTCAGTAAAATAGAGAGAGAGAGAGAGAGAGAGAGAGAGAGAGAGATCATGAAAATGAAAGAAATGCAAATGAAAGATTGGATCGTCCAGAAAATACATAATGAAAGTTTCCATCATAGACCAGACAAAGGAATAAAAAGAATATCTGAGTCCAGTTGGATGTTTAAAATACCTTAAACAATATAATCTTAATTCAGTAATACTCTGAGACTTATGACACAACAATTTTTAAAGTTAGTAAAACCTGGAATTTCTGAATACACTGGAAATGAAAAGAGCTAGAAAACCTACTCAATGAAACATATGAAAATTATCTTTAATACATATGGACCTTCATGAAACATGAAGAAGCAAGCATGAGTCAGAGGAACTTGCATAGATTTGATGGAACAAGGTGTTCTCAAGGCACCATGTTAGAGTTAAGCTTATAAAAATACTCAGGAGGAAGAATCCTAAAATCATTAGGAGCCAAACCTCAAGTAAGTTTAAGAATCTCAATTAGAATAATAGCAAATCTTCAACAACAACCTTGGATATCAGGAAACCATAAACTTACACATTCAAATTCCTAAAAGAAAGATACCATACCAGATAAGAATACTGTACCCAGATAAATTAGCCTTCAGAAATGAGAGATACCAAGCTACCATGATTAAAAGCTGGGAAAAATTCACTGTTATCATACTGGCAGTACAAGAAGTCTTTCGCGGTGATTCTCAACCTCCCTCTCTTTAACACAATTCCTCATGTTGTGGTGGCTCCATAAATTAATTTCCTTGTTACTTGGTAACTATAATTTTGCTACTGTTATGAATCATAATGTAAATATCTGATATGCAGGATATCAGATATGTCACCCTTGTGAAAGTTTTATTTGACCCCCAAAAGGGTTGCAACCCAAAGGTTGAAAACTGTTGGCTTTAAGAAATACCCTATCTCAAGCCAAAGGATGCCAAATAAATGGACACAGGTGCTCTGCATCTAACAGTGACTTGGAAATCTTACATAGGAAACCTCAGAGGCATGTCTATCGTTGCTTCTCGTATGTCTCTGTGAAAATGTATGTGCAATTCATGATCTGTCCAGAAATTTTCAAGACCTCATCTACTAGAATGAGACCTCTTCTCTCTTCTCTCTTTGTCACTTGACTTCATGAATCACCTCAAGAGTCCTTCTGGGGGGAGCCAGAGGGAAGCCATTAAAGACTTTTGGACTCTAACCCTCCCAAAACACAGGGTCTTCTCTCTCTTCTTCCCAGAGGAGAGATGCAAATAGTAATACTCTTGCAACAGAACTGCTAAGTCATCCCATGACTTAGCAGTCATGGGACAGATGTTAGCAACATCTGTTCTGTCCCTGGCCTTCTGCTCACATCTGTTAAGCCCTTCCTTTTATTGTTTCAGGTTTCTCTTCTCTAAAAAGAAAATAACCATTCCTTCCTGTCTCCAGAGTGCCATTACTGCACCCAAACGTGAAAATGTGAGTTAAAGAGCTTGGAAAATTGATAAGTGGCACAGAAGAGATGAGTCATGATTTTATGACACTGAAATTGACTAGACCAACACCTATCCTCAACTCACTTTATCCTTTTCTTACCCTCTCTGTGTAAACTAAGAGTGAAAGTGCTAGAGGCTCGAGATGACTCATTGGTTAAGAGTCCATATTGACCTTTCAGAGGACCTCAGTTTCATTCCCTGCACCCATGTTAGACAGCTCACAACTGCTTTGGAGATTTAATGACTTTGTCTTTGGTAGTTCAGCACTCATAGAGACAGATACACACACTCACACACATATACACGGGTATGTATATGTGTATTTGTATGAT
>JADRCH010000065.1:7726065-7872903 GCA_019843965.1 Rhynchomys soricoides | reverse complement strand
TATATGCATATGATGTATATGTGTTTAATGTACATGTATATGCATATCCTAACATCCAATGAGATAGAAGCAATTAAAAATCTCTTAATAAAAAGAAGCTCCAGGGCCAGAAAGTTATTGTACAAATTTCAACCACAATTTTAAGGAAAAAATAACAACAGCACTTCTCATATTATTTTATTCCATAAATTAGAAAAGGAAAAAAAATCCAAATTCATTTAATGTACTAATGAGTTTAAGGACTATTAGTACCCTGATACTAAGACCAAAGATTCAACAGTAACAAAAAGTAAGCAATAAGCCAAAATTTCTGATGAACAAAAATATAAAAATTATCAAAAATAAAAAAATTCATGATCATATAAGAAAGATTATTCACCATGATCAAGTTTACTTCATTCCAGAGATGACAAAATTATTTGACAAACAAAATAAGAAATGTAATCCACCACATTAAAAATAAATCAAGGACAGAAAAGACATGGTAATTTCATTAGCTGAAAAGGCCTCTGACAAATTACAACAGCTTTCATGATAAAAGTCCTACATAATTATAAGGGTACAGGTGACCTAGCTCAATGTAATATAAATACATAAAGCCCATGGCAAGCACTATACTAAACAGAGAAAAGCTCAGTGTTTCCACTAGAAGGGCTAAATAGTATTTAGTATGACTCCCACTGTACCCAGTCAACTTGATGAGACATTCAGTGTTATTATTGTCTAATATACCTTCCTTGGTGGCTATTTTAAACTGCATTTACTGTGTCAGCCAGCTCTTGAGTTGAGGATACGTCTGGAGGAACATGCTGGAAGCTACATTAGTAGAAGATGCACACCAGTAATATGAATGTATGTGTCTACAACTGCTGCCTGACAAGCTCTCCTCAGTTCAGTAGTTCTGTTTTCTCTTCGCAATTACCTGTAGTCAGCAGTGAGTTGAGCTTTGCTGATCTTTAATGAGATGCCTTTTGAGACTGAGACTGGATACTTGCTTAGGTCCATGATTTCAAATAACTAGGGTCTGATATGAACTTGCTGCAAACAGGCAGAATTCCAGACAGCAAGCAGCTTCTTAGACATCTTGAGGCTAAGCTTGAAAACTTTCCAGTTCACCTCTGATAAATTACTTTGTTCAAAACACATCAAATTCAATAAGTAGGAAAGTGAACAGAATTAACTAGAGTGAGATCAGGAGGGATGAGGATAAAAGATGTGTAAATCTGTTTTATTTCTACAATATTTATCAAGCCTTTGTCAGATCATACACATTTTTAAATCTTAATTGAGTTTGAGCGAGAGTTTTATTATTGATCCATTATTTCTTTTGTACAATTTAAACAATAACACAAAAAGTAAAGGGAACATTTATTTATTCAATTTAATATTAATTTCAGTGGAAAGTTTATAATTGATGTAACTTATATTTCAAAAGCTATTTACATTGTTTCTGTTTGTTTCTAATGTAACTATTTTAGATTCAAGCCTAGTCTCCATTAAAACCAATATACTACTTTAAGGCATTTTCTACAGTTTAAAAAGACCCACAGTATACAATTTACCATCAATATAAATTCTATAAATATCCTAAAGGCAGAGTAAGTCAGCTTGATATCTCTGTAGAGTTATGGTTGTATACTGTAAGATGAAACCTATCAGATTGTTAGGCTTAATAAGTTAAATTAAATTCTATTTTTCTTCAAATGTGTGTGTGTGTGTGTGTGTGTGTGTGTGTGTGTAAACACTAGCCTTCTAATGTAATCTCATGAAATCAAGATACCACCCTTGTGAAAAGTATATCCACTAAATATAACTTTAAAACTAAACAAAAATCTAATTTTAGTATTCCAAAGTCGCCAATACCTCTCCCTTTCCAAAATGAATATTACTATTAATTATTCATGATTTTTCAAAACATCTATTTTAAAGTTGCACTAAAATAATATGGAACCATATGACACTTTTGAACATCTGCTGTGCACAGCCCAGGTGGAAGATAAGGTGCAGTATCTGTGAAAATTATGTATAAGGGAGCATTTTATATCCTCTTCAAAATTCAATCGAGCAAGTCACAGGACAAAAGCAGGAAAATCCATGTTGTTAAAATCTTATCTTTTCCAACACAAAATGCTCTGTTTTCATGTATCTGTCACAAGCTGACCTATTCTGACATTTTTTTATGCATTCAATAATAGGTTCCCAGAGGCTGAAGACTACCTGTATGTTAGCAAAGACATAAAGGACACTCTCCAGTCACTGCCACTTATAGGGTGAGCCAAAGCAAGCCAATGGTATTTCAGCTGTAAGGACAGCTTCATTAATTTTACAGGCTGAAATGAGAAACTCTTCATAAGAACCAAATCTGTCCAAGCCAGACCTCAAGGAACTTATATTGCTGTTTATGAAAACTTCTAGAATTATTTAGGGAAATATACATCAGTGAGAAATTGATGAGTCATTTGGGAAATTTTCTAAAATGTTATAATTTCTTGATTCACCCAAGAGGCCACTAATTATGCAAATGCCTGTTAAAGGTCTCCTATGTACCAATCAGGAAGATGTGTAGAAAGATAAATTTGGCCTAGTCTATGCCACTAGGGAACTTTCAGTCAAGCAGGGATAGAAATGAAGCAAAATATATTTACATAATTAACTACAACCACACTCTTAAAAAGAAGCACACTACAAGAGAGATTTAAACATATGGTGTGCTTAGGTACAGGCACCATGCTGTGTTGTTAATGAGAAAGCTTCAGATTCCTGGAACTGCAAGCCACATATAGCTAAGTTCATTCCTAAATTTCTAGAGATTAGATAAGGAGTTTGAGGTGGTCTGGTATCCCTCACCAATGAGGTAAGATCACTCTGCTCCTGGATTTTTCTAAAGCAATGCTAAGACAGTATAAACTTTATTATTCATTCCATCACAAATGAATGTCAAGAACAGTAATACAACTTTAGTAAGGGTAATAGTGACTAATATTTATTAATCTCTTTGATAATGAAGTACTGTGCTAAGTATTTTATGTTTCTTATTTAATTCTCAAAATAGTCCATTGGCATACTCATTTTTATGAATACAGTCACTTGGAGAAGATAAAAGAAGATACAGAGCTATTAAGCCACCAAAACTTGTATAAGAACCAAAGCAATTATCAGGAAAGGACCTCAGACCCTTCTCCTGCAAAATTTCCACTCCCATCCCAGCCAGTGTTCTTTATTTCACCCTCCAGCATGGCTGTCACATTTATGCTGGGTGCCTGTCTCCAGGTCTCCATTCCTCATATTTTCCAAGTGCACATTCTTATTCTATACAAGCTGTCTTAAAGTATTGATAAGAGGGTGGTTTTTCAAACATCAAAGCACTTGAACATGATTTCTTGCTGTCTTAATCCATCTTGTCACTTTGGCTTCATTTATTTACTTACTTATTTTTGGGTGAATGATGGACATAAATAGTCTTTAATTCACACAATATTCTGAGGCTGACTGAAGATAATACATAAAATGGAGAACTAATCAAAATGATCATTTCAGCTCTATTTTAAAATATTCTTAAAATTCATAGATTCTAAGTCTTTTCTCAAGTGTTTTTAGGCCCACAGAATGTTTCAAAATTAACAATTCCTTATGACATCCTCAACATGAAGTACTATACAATTTTGAAATTCCTTACATCCTACAGGTTCTAACATATTTTAATGTGTTTCACCTTAAAGTTTCCAATTTCATTTTGCCACTGAGAAGTAGGTCTCCTAGAAACTGTTCATCAGAGCACCTTTCATAATCTTTGCGTGAATTATGAGCACACAGGGCGAGGTCTTGGTCCTTAATTTCATCCTTTTCTGTCCTCGCTCCCAGACACCAGTGTGAGATTGGTCCAAGACAAGTGCTTTATAAGCTATTCTGAAGTGAACTGTTTAGATTAGAGCCTGTGAGCTGGGGTTCTTATGAATAAAACACACAAATTAGGATGTTCATATCCCTACAGAGATGGTAACGGACAGAATCAATTGTTAGACGCCAGCCTCTTCTGCTGTCTCTCTTGCTTTGTTGACTTTAATAGTACAGAGTACACTGTGTGTATTACATTACTATCTGTCTTTTGCACTGTCTATAGTCTGTGGAGAGAAAAAGCAGCAAGTTAACAACGAAACTGTTTACATAAAACAAGACAAAACATGCTCCTGACCCCAACTCAGACATTAAACTGTTCTCAGCGGCTCTTCTGCCATTACACAATATGCCGTCACACATCCAATTGGCTTCGTATTATAATTTTTGTTAATACTCATGGACAATACCACTAAATCTCTGCATTTAAGGGTCTCTGTGTATATATACCTGAAGAATCCCAATGTTATGTCTGAGGACTTGTATATAAAACATATGACATGTGACATTTTGTTGAAACTATAATGGTATTGTAAAAGTTTTATGACTGACAGGGAATCATATAGCAACTTACTTAAATGTCTGTAGAGAAAACAACACAATATATAGATGAGAGCTGTGACTTAGTACTCTCAGATGGTCTGTGCTCTGGCTTTATTTATATCTCCAGGTTTATTCCTTGGGTCCTCACGTTCATAGTTTACCTGAAGAGCAACATTGACTGCCAGTTATCCCACCTGCAGTCTTGGAATATGCTGCCTGAAATAATCATTTGCAACTGTCAAAAAATGTGAAGTCCCCAGCCTTATTCAGCTGCTACTTCCTGAAAGTGACAGTAGCAAGTTCTACATTGGTCTTCACCTGGAGTAAATGAGTCCCTCACGATTCTAATTAATCATAATAATGATAATAAAACCTTGAGCATTTTAAATCAACTTTCTCTTTTAGTACTTGTATTGCTATTTTAAAAAGTACACTACAATTCTGTCCACTTACAAGAGGGCACCGAAGCTGAGAGGGTAAGACAACTTCCCAAAGACACTCAAATTGTAATGGACAGAGCTTGGATCCAAGCCTCAACCATCTCTCTCTGGAGACTAAATCGCTATTAACAGCTTTGTTGTCCAGCATCCTTCATGTAACTATCACTGCTTTCTTTTTCCCTGGTGCTAGACTGTTTGATGCTCTGAAAAACTTGTTTATTTATTCTTCTTCATATAAAGTAATTTGTGTCTTTAATTCACATATAAGTAATGTGTGATGTCCATACTAAATAGTAAGATTTTTTTTCTTGCTTTTACGTGTTTGTAAGGGAATAGAAACAATAAAGAAAATTCACTATTTAAACCAATGATTTTCAGCCTTCCTAAAGCCATGTTCTTTCATTCAGTTCCTCATGATGCCGAACCACAAAATTATTTTGTTGCTTCAAAACTCTAATTTTGCTGTTGTTATGTATGAATCATAATGTAAAGATCTGTGTTTTCTAGTGATCTTAGGTGACACCTGTAAAAAGTCATTTTACTCCCCAAAGTGGTCATGACTCAAAGATTGGAAACCTCTGGACTAGTTGATCTGACCACTTTTCCTATTACTGGAAGATTATAAAATTGTCTTACTCACACCACACCTTTACATGGCCTACAATTAGTACAAGTACCACACATAAGATGCAATTAAAAGATGCTTAATAAAATTCACCACTGTGCGTTATTTTCAGGTTCAATTACTATCTCCGTATTACCTGCTTTGGAACCATTTGGTCCTATCTCACATTCACCCCAAAGATTACCATTAAATCCATTTTTTAGTAGTGTGTTTCTGTGAATCATTCTGTTGTTAATGGATTAAAACATACCCAGATATTCAATGCCTTATTAATATTTGCTAATATAAAACATTGATTGAAAGTCAGGAAAGTACACTACATGTACCTCAGTGGGCAAATCATTTCAGAGTAATGAATGTGAAAACAAATACCTTAAGAATTGTGACCAGGATACATAAACAGAAAGGAGGGGAGCCAGATTTAGTGCAATCTGTGGGTGAGAGATATTTTCTGAGAGATCATGGGCTTTATTTTAAAAAAATTAGAATAGTCCAGAATGGAAAGCTTTTCCACCAACACACACACACACACACACACACACACACACACACACACTCAGAGCGTAAAAGCAAAATAGCACATGTGTATAGGGAACTGCAAATGTTTTGGTGTGGTTGTTGTATATAATAACAGTAAAAGAATTTGTCAGATATAAATTAGAATTTTTCTCAAAATTGAAAGGGCCCAAAACATTTAGAAACTCTTCCAACTGATTTCTTTTCCATACACTCTAATTGTTAATTTACTCAAATTATATTCTGTGTTAAGACCCATATTTATGTATATGGATATATTAACCCCTCATTTCATATTTTTGTAGGAGTGCTTCTGAGATCGTCCAGATATATTTTCCATTAAGAAAATTAGTCATTTACCAGCTTGCAATCTCACCAGCAATGGAGGAGTATTCCTTTCTCCAATTCCTCGCCAGCATCTGCTGTCAGCTGAGTTTTTTATCTTAGCCATTCTGACTGGTGTGATGTGGAATCTCAGGATTGTTTTGATTTGCATTTCCCTGATGACTAAGGATGTTGAACATTTCTTTAAGTGCTTCTCAGCCCTTCGAGATTCCTCAATTGAGTATTCTCTGTTTAGCTCTGTTCCCCATTTTTTGATAGGGATATTTGGATCTCTGGAGTCTAGCTTCTTGCAAGCTGGTACTTTGGAAATCAGTTTGGCTGACCCTCAGATAATTGGAAATACTACTACCTAGGAGTCAGCTATACCACTCCTGGACATATACCCAGAAGATGCTCCAACATATAACAAAGAAACATGCTCCACTATGTTCATAGTAGCCTTATTTATAACAGCCAGAAGCTGGAAACAACCCAGATGTCCCTCAATAGAGGAATGGATACAGAAAATGTGGTACATTTACACAATGGAATACTACTCAGCTATTAAAAACAATGACTTCAAGAAATTCGCAGGCCAATGGATGGAACTTGAAAATATCATCCTGAGTGAGGTCTCTCAGTCACAAAAGAACAAACACGGTATGTACTCACTGATAAGTGGATATTAGCCCAAAAGTTCAGAACACCCATGATTCATTCAATTCATAGCAATTATTGGACAGAGCATAGGGTCCCAGATGGAGGAGTTGAAGAAGGGACTGAAGGAGCTGAGGGGGTTTGCTGCCCCTTGGGGAGGAAGCAACAGTGTCACTGGTCAGTCGCCCCAGTGCTCCCAGAGACTGGACCACCAACCAAAGAATGCATATGGAGGGACCCATGGTGCTGGTCACATATGTGGCAGAGGAGTGCCTTGTTGGCCATCAGTGGGAGGAGAGGCCCTTGTGTCTGAGAGTGTTAGATGCCCCAATATAAGGGAATGCCAGGGAGGAAAGATGGGAATAGTAGGGTGGGTGAGGGAGTACCCTCATAGAGGCAGGGGGAGGGGAGATGGGGGAGGAGATTTCCAAAGGGGAGACCTAGAAAGGGGGAAACATTTGATATGTAAATAAAGTATCAAAAAAAATTAAAAATTTTAAAAAAGAAAGTAAGTCATTTAAAACTTTACATAAATCAAAAGTTTCATTTCTGTATTTGTGGTTGAAAATATTTACTGTCAGGAATCAATTATGTATCTCACTCAATGAATGATGTCATTTAGCATTTAATAGTAAAGACTTGATTTCCTTGAAGAGGTGATAATAAGTCTTTGGAAAAGACTACCCACCTTTACATGTTCCTCTTTCTGCATACATCACCAGAATATTCTGAGGATTCTTTAGAATCAAAGTATTTATTTCTATTTTCTCATGTTGATCTTTTAATTTCAGTGTTTCTTTTAGAATTTTATTGCTGACATCTTTAATAAAGCCTACTTCAAATTATTTACAACAATTTGTATACCATAAAAATGAGTGTTTCAGTCCATACTCAAACTTTGTGCAAAATATAAATTTTGTGTATTTTTTGGATATTTACTTTATTTACAATTCAAATGTTTTTCCCTTTCCAGGTATCCCTTTCAGAAACCCACTATCTCATCCCCCTTCTTACTGCCTCTATGAGGGTGCTCCCTCACCCACCCACCCACACCCATCTTTCCTCCCTAGAAACCCCCAACAATGGGGCATCGAACACCCTTAGTCCAAAGGGCATCTCCTCCCACTGATGCCCAACTAGGCCCTACTCTGCCACATATGTGGCCAGCAACATAGGTCCCTCCATATGTGTTCTTTGGTTGGTGGTCCAGTCTCCAGGAGCTCTGGGGTGCCTGGCCAGTTGACACTGTTGCTCCCTCCATGTGCCTGCAAATTCCCTCAGCTCCTTCAGTCCCTTCTCCAACTCCTCCATCCTGGATCCCACTCTCAGTCCAATGGTTGGCTGCAAGCATCTACCACTATATTTGTCAGGCTCTTCCTGAGCCTCTCAGGAGACAGCTTATCATGTTTCCATCAGCAAGCACTTCCAATCATCCACAAGAACATCTAGGTTTGGTGGCTATATATGGAATGTATCCCCAGATGCGGCAGTCTCTAAATGGCCTTTCCTTCAGTCTCTGCTCCACACATTGTCTCCATATTTCCTCATGTGAGTATGTTGTTCACCCTTCTAAGAAACACTGAAGCATCAACATTTTGGTATTCCTTCTTCTTAGGCTTCATATGGTCTATGAATTGAATCTTAGGTATTCCAAATTTTTGGGCTAATAACCACTTATCAGTGAGAACATACCATGTTTGTTCTTTTGTGACTGAGTTACCTCACTCAGGATGCTATTTTCAAGTTCCATCCATTTGCCTGCAAATTTCATGAAGTCATTATTTTTAATAGCTGAATAGTATTCCACTATGTAAATGTATCAAATTTTCTGTATCCATTCCTCTGTTGAAGGACATCTGGGTTATTTCAGCTTCTGGCTATTATAAATATGGCTGCTATGAACATAGTGGAGCCTGTGTCTTGATTACTTGTTGGGGCATTTTCTGGGTATATGCCCAGGAGTGGAATAGCTGGGTCCTCAGGTAGTATTATGTCCAATTTTCTGAGGACCGCCAAACTGATTTCCAGAGTGGTTGTACCAGCTTGCATTCTCACCAGCAATGGAGAAGTGTCCCTCTTTCTCCACATCCTTACCAACATCTGCTGTCACCTGAGTTTTTGATCTTAGCCGTTCTGACTGATGTGATGTGGAATCTCAGGGTTGTTTTGATTTGCATTTCCCTGATAACTAAGGATGTTGAACATTTCTTTAAGGGCTACTCAGCCCTCCAAGTTTCCTCAGTTGAGAATTCTCTGTTTAACTCTGTTCACCATTTTTTAATAAGGTTATATGGTTCTCTGGAGTCTAGCTTCTTGAGTTCTTTGTATATATTGGATATTAGCCTTCTACTGGATGTTGGATTGGAAAGATCTTTTTCCAATCTGTTGGTTGTTGTTTTGTCCTATTGACAGTGTCCTTTGCCTTACAGAAGCTTAGCAATTTTATGAAGGTCCCATTTGTTGATTATTGATCTTAGAGCATAAGCCATTGGTGTTCTGTTCAGGAACATTTCCACTGTGCTCATGTGTTCAAGACTTTTCCCCACTTTCTCTTCTACTAGATTCAATGTATCTAGTTTTATGTGGAGGTCCTCGATCCACTTGGACTTGAGCTTTGTACAGGGAGATACGAATGGATCAATTTGCATTCTTCTACATGTTGACTGCCAGTTGAACCAGCACCATTTGTTGAAAATGCTGTCTTTTTTCCACTGGATGGTTTTAGCTCCTTTATCAAAATCAAGAAATCATAGGTGTGTGGGTTCATTTCTGGGTCTTCAATTCTATTCCAAGTTCTATTCCATTGATCTATCTGCCTGTCACTCTACCAATACCATGGAGTTTTATCACTATTGCTCTTTAATTTCTTTTTTATTTCTCCTTGACCATGTTATCATTGAGTATAGTGTTGTTCAGCTTCCATGTGTGTGTGGGCTTTCTGTTGTTTTTGTTGCTATTGAAGACCAGCTTTAATCCGTAGTGATCTGATAGAAAGCATGGGATTATTTCAATCTTCTTATATATGTTGAGGTCTGTTTTGAGACTTGTTATATGGTCAATTTGGAGAAAGTACCATGAGGTGCCGAGAAGGCATATTCTTTTGATTTATGATGAAATGTTCTATAGATAACTGTTAAATCCATCTGGATCATACCATCTGTTAGTTTTACTGTGTCTCTGTTTAGTTTGTTTTTCCAAGGTCTGTCCATTGATGAGAGTAGGGTGTTGAAGTCTCCCACTATTATTGTGTGAAGTTCAATGTGTGCTTTGAGCTTTAGTAAAATTTCTTTTATGAATGTGTGTGCCCTTGCATTTGGAGCATAGATGTTCAGAATTGAGAGTTCTTGGTAGGTTTTTCCTTTGATGAGTATGAAGTGTCCGTCCTTATCTTTTATGATGATGTTTGGTTGAAAGTCGATTTTGGTTTGCTTGGAAAATTGTTTTCCAGTCCTTTACTCTGAAGTAGTGTTTATCATCAACACTGAGGTGCATTTCTTGTATGCAGCAAAATGCTGGTTCCTTTTTATGTATCTAGTCTGTTAGCCTTTGTCTTTTTAGTGAGGAATTGAGTCTTTTGATGTTACAAGATATTAAGGAATAAGGATATTAAAGAATAATTGTTGCTTCCTGTTATTTTCGATATTATTTTTATGTTAGTGTGGCTATCTTCTTTTGGGTTTGTTGAAAGAAGATTGCTTTCTTTCTTTTTTTAGGGTGTATATTCCTACCTTGTGTTGGCATTTTCCATCTATTATCCTTTGTAGGGATGGATTTGTGGAAAGATACTGTGTAAATTTGGTTTTGTCATGGAATATCTTGGTTTCACCATCTATAATGTATTTTCAAATAGAAAAAAACCACATATATGAATGCGTTCGATATCAGGACTCATTTGCATAGTTTTATTTTAGAAAGGTTTACATACTACAATCTAAATGCAGTTTTAAACTATTATTATCATTCTTTTAGGAAAATTTAAGTAAATTTACCTTTATCAAGGATGAGTTATTTTTTTTAATGCAGATAGGTTCTCAACCTGTGGGTTGCTACTTCTTGGGTGTGTGGAGGGAAGTGTTGAATGACCATTTTACAGGGTTTACATATCATATATACAACATATCAGATATTTACATTATGATTCATAATAGTAGCAAAATTACAGGTATGAAGAAGCAATAATAATAATAAATAATAATAATGTTATGGGTGAAGGTCACCACAACATGAAGAGTTGTAGAGAAGTGTTCAAGCATTAGGAAAGGTTGAGAATCATTGATCTAGTCCAGACAGCTAGCTGATAATGCAGCAATGAATAATTGCAATATTAGCAATTTCTTTGAATTATGTAAAATGAGAGCTGTATAGGATCCTTGTGTCTACCCTAAGGGAAAAACACAGGTGAAGAAATAACAATTTATGTATACAGATTTTAACAAACAAGCTATGACTCTTGTCTCCCAAGTTGTTGTCTATCTACAGTGCAGGAAAAGCAAAGCAAAAAAGATGAATGTAAAGGATAGGTAAAAGAAGTTTCTGCATGAAAATGCCAGTTTTTCTTCTTGACTTTATTCTTAGAAGCAGTTTGTTTCTGAATCAAACTCTGAACTATCTATTTATTGTTATTCTCATTCCCAAGAATCTGCATCTCACCTCTTGCCGCCCCAGTAGGAGTTCCTTATGCTCAGTGGTCTCTAGTTAATTGTTCCAGTATGTGGAAAGACTCCATAGACATAAGTGCTAACCCACACATAGCAGATGCTCCAAGACATTTCCATGTATCAGGAGCTTGGGGTATATGACTTATATAGATTTGATGGAGTTTAGATCAAAAGAGATCCTACTTAGAATGTGACTCAATGAAAATGCTTAGGTCTGATATTTTAAAATTTACACATTAAACATAGTTGTAAAAAATAATAAAAATTTTGTTAATCAAAATTTCCCCTTAACAAAATCATTCCAAATAATTGGTGAATTCTATAAAAATTTTTCAGGTGTTCCATTATTTGTCCTTTAATCATATATAAATATAAATATTGTCTCTTATATACTAACAACTAAGTCGAAATGTCATAGTGAACATAAAATTGTGGGTCAAGCATTTATTACTATAACTAAATTTTATGTCATAAAAGAATGTATGTGTAGGTATGCCTAATAAAATAGGTTAAACATAAATAAGCCTTACAAATAGAGAAGAAATAAAAAATCCCTAATAGAGATATCAGTTTACATAGAAAAAAGTTAATCCACTCTTTAATGTAAACCATGCTACATCCAAATTTGTTTCTTCAGTATCCTTCAATGGACCATGTACTAAAGGCTAGATTCCAAACTTCATTCAATTGGAAGGTGATGGAACCTTTAGAAGTGAGAGTTAATGAGGGGACCTTATGCCTTAATAGAGTTATGGAATCCCAATACTCATGTCCATTGCTCTATGTCTTTTTGTTTCCTGACTATGAGGGGAGTGTCTCTCTTGTGCCATGAGACCTGACCATAGTGTGCTGCCATCTCATAATGCAAAAAAAGGGGACTGTGTCCATTTAACGAGAATGAGATCCAACCCATTTTCATCTTAAAAGTAGATTAGTATGTTGACAGAAATGTATTTATCAAGTGGTTGACAGGAGAATTTTGTCATTCTTTTCAAAATATTTAATACTCCTAATAAATAATATGAGGTCTTAAATTCCAAGAATTGAAAACCAGTGCTATTCAGAATGTATAAATCTTGACACTGTCTACTCTAATATTTCTCACATACAAATAGTTCACAACATTATTTATTATTTACTTTTAGTTGTTACTGCATTCACGTATTTCCCAAACCACTTTCAAAAAAGCATAGTTATCAGCTCCTAGGAAATGGCAATAATAGTCTCCACAGGCTTTTTCATAAAATATGCAAATCACACCCAAAGCTACCTAATTTATATAATTTAAAGGTATGTTAATTTATGAGTGTATTCTGAACACCAGATGCTTATGAATATAATTAAGGGTAATAAACACCTCCATTATTCTTACTCTTATTGTGAGAAGACTAGAAAACAGTCACTGTTCTCTCTGTCACATCTACATGTTCTCTGAAAGTGCATTGGCCTCTTCTCCTCTCGCTCTAAGTTCCACATCTTATCACATGTCCAGGGAAATAGTGAAAGCCAGTGCTTTGTCTGTCACCTCCAAGTCAAGCCTTAACACTTCTGTGCTTCCCTTCCTGCAGCAGCCTGAGAAACAGAAGAAACAAACAGACAGAGAGAAGGGGCTGTGCCCCGTTAAAATTTTCACACATGCAAAGATGCTCTGCAAATTTTCATAGCACCAGGAACAGCTGAGACATGCAGAACCTCCACTCTCTTCCCCAGAACACATTGTTGCTAAAGATTTCCAGAGTCTGGTGTGATACTTGGAGGATGCTTTTCAGCCACTAACCAAGGATCAAATCTGGAGGCCCACAGTGAATGTTTTGCTTCAGCTAAAATCTTGTGGTTGGAATGTATAGCCGTGTTTATTTATACCTTGCCCATACACATTTTGAGAGCTGTAGATTCAGCAGTGACATATGGTTCACTGAGTGCCTAAAAAAAAAAAAAAAATCTGTTAAAAAACAGATATTTCTTGGCTTCTTTTTGTCCCTCGCCATTCATGTTACTAGAGGCTGCTGTGATAAGTCTATTTTTATAGGACCTCAAAAATAAAATCTTGATAAAATACTACAGTGTTTAGAGGTTCCCATAATAATGTAATCTGTCTACTACTTCCAGAAATATTACTCAAATAAAAATGCACATCGCTCGGTGTATACCCACCCCTCTCAAATAAATGTGCATGGTTTGGTGTATCACCAGATGACTCAAAACTGAATTAATTTGAATTCAATATTTTTTGGTAGATTTTGAAACTTCCTTTCCTGACTCTACTTCATTGCAGTAAGTAAATCACTGGGGCAGTAATTTTGAGGTAGTCATTCCACTGAGGTCGGGGATTATCAGAGAGAGGGTCAAGCCTGCACTGATGTTACACCATTAATCTTCCTCCCAGTGACAGCATTTCTTCTGGCAGATTCTATAACCCACAGACTCTTTGTAGTTCAATCATCCAAGGGGAGTTTCAACTTTAAAAATATATTTGTTTAATGCAATGGAAGAAAGAACTGTAATTTAGAGGGAAGAGAAGCAGGCCACTTTTTGCAAGGTCATTTCAACAGAAATTTATGTTGAAAGTGTGGTCTCCTTGTGGATCCCAGAAACATCTTTATTTTTAAGGGTATAGAATCATAGCACACCTTTTAAAATCCATTTGTCAAGTTTTAGTGCAATTATAAAAGCAGCAAGTCAACCTGAAATTGCATTACAGAAGGGCCAGCCTCTATCTATGTTGAAACATTTAGTTACCCTCAATGATTTTCCTTTTTCTGCTGCTGTGATATTTTGTGGGTTGTCTTGTTTTAGATTGGTTATTACTCATTTCTTTGCTTTGTATTAAAGACATCTTTTCAGATGGATAGCATACCATTTGAGGACTGAATGTGAAGTTCACAGCCCGAAGCATTTGACAAATCCTTCAAGCCAGTGTTGCACAGTTTTCCAATATTATGCCCCTGGTCTTACAGCATTGCTCCTTTTTCTTAAGGTAAGGACAATCTATTGTGCTTATGAGTTCTAGGTGCTACAGCGCATCATGGCAGGGCAGGCATAGGGCATGCAGCAGCTTCTGGCTGCCCATATTTAATATACAGTCAAGAAACAGAGATCAGTGCTTAAATCGCTTTGTTCTTTCTATCCAAGCAGTTTCTAGAAACTCCCTCACAGATGCTCATCGGGTTTATTTCTTAGGCGATTCCTACATTCTCTAGTTGACAATAATAACTCACACTGCTAAGAAGAATTGTTATTAGAAATAATGAGACTAAAATAATGACTAAAATAAAACAACCCTAGATATCTCAGATAATATGGTAGATTGTTTTCCTCATTCCTTATCTAAATTTCATGTGCTGTTCCATTTTTGTTTCCTTTTACATGTAATTTAAAATTTTTAATATTTTTAATAATTTCAAATACTAATATTATATTTACACTACTTCTAACAGCTGTCTACATATTTGTGTGTTTATATATGTGCATGTTTATATATATGTATACATGTATGTTTGTATATATGCATGTGTGTACACATATAAACATATATAGAGCATATATACATATACATATATATATACATATATATATAGACAATTTCTGGTTGTCAACTTGACTATATGGAATGAACTACAATCCTACAATCCAGAATTGGAAAGCTCACCTGTAATCCAGGTCTTGAGGCTGGAAGATACAAGTTTCTGACCTGGATCTTGGCATGAAGATCTTGAGGCATAGTGGCTATGAATCCCAGGAGACTAAGACAAGGAGATCTCTGAGTTCAAGGTCATCTAAGACAAAACAAGTCCCAGATCCAGGCACGGTGGTACACATCTTTAATCCAGGCCACACCTTCTGCTGGAGACCTACATAAGGACATTGGGAAAAGGAAGAAGTTCTATTCGACGCCTGCGTGCCTTGTGGGATTGAGCAACAGCTAGATCCTGGAACTTCCATTCACAGCTGCTGCTGATCATTGTTGGGGAGTTGAACTACAGACTGAAAGTTATCAACAAATTCTCTTACTATGTAAAGACTACCCATAAGTTCTGTGACTCTAGAGAACTCTGACTAATACATGCATTTATATTGCTGGTTAATTTGATATTGCTCATATGTATTTGGTGATGACTACTTTGGATTAGAGCACCTGTTGGTGTGCGGCCAGGTTCCTGAAGGAAGTTGTTTCTCTCTCAGAAGCCATTAATTTCCTGCACCTCTTCACATAGGGGTGGGAATTTGCAAGATGTCCCCATCCACTTGAACCCCTTGATATGTCAACTGCTGTCCTTTTTATCATGCCCTTTGGCCTCAACTGTGTTAGGACTTCATGAGTGCATCTTTCCCATGAAATACTGTGGGCATTATTTCTCTTCTATCTTCCTTGAACTTCAAAAGGCTTTCATTTTAGTATCTTGAAAAACTAAACCAAGTTTCTCTGACTTCCCCTTTCAGTTGTGAAAGGACCAAGCTGTTTGAGTGAGGGTTATGAGGAAGGACAACATCTGTGCTTCAACACAAATTCAGGGAACAGCATGAGAAACAATACTTTGGGAAGAACTGCAAAATCTCACTGAGTGTCATTGCTCATTACGCACAACAATGTCTGTAATGAAATGGAGCTCTACAGTGCCACCTGACAACCTTTGTTAACTGAGAACAGTATTGCTCTCCTTACCAAATTGTAAGATTAACACAGTGAACAAATTTGAAAATATTTGGAAAGTTAAATATATTAATATTTCTAAAGTTTGTATTTTGATGTATGAATTAAAATTTCATGTAATTTCCAGATTTCTTCTGTTACCTTCTGTATTTATAAAACAATATTTATTTTAATCTTTATGGGTCAACTGCTGTACTACTGAGTTACAGGTAAATACATAAAAAAACAAGATGCTTTACAAGATTAAAAAATGTGTAATCTATGACTTTAGATCAGTGTTTCAAACCTCTGGGCCACAACCCCTTTGGGGGTTGGACAACCCTTTCACAGGGGTTACCTAAGATCATCAGAAAACTCAGATATTTACATTGTGATTCATACCAGTATCAAAACTATAGTTATGAAGTAGCAAGAGAAATAATTTTATGGTTGGAAGGTACCACAAGATGAGGAATTGTATTAAATGGTCACAGGATTAGGAAGGTTGAGAACCACTGACCTAGGTGAAACATATTCCACTGTCTTGAATAGTGTATTAAATACTAATACTGTTCACATGCGAAACAAACACATACAAATCTTACCTTCTTCCAGGATTTATTTCAGTGAAAAATAATCTTTCCTCTTTATCACTCTCCTTTCCTTCTGCACAAACTAGAAGGCATCATGTAAAGCATAAAGATTTAGACTTTTTCTTTTAAGTTGATCAATTTATTCCACTTCTGTGTTGATAGCAAACTGATCAGAGAGCACAGGAAGTTTCCCCTGTACAGTCTGCTCTCCACCTCCTACACAAGACACAGACCCTAATCTCAATGTCCTCCACCACGGTGACACATTTGTTACAACCAATAAAGCGGCATACACACATCCGAATCATCTGGAATCCATTGTTTGCTCACACTCAGTCTACTCTTGTTATCCTACAGATTTTAACAAATGACTTTTTTGTCTGTGCTCACTATCCTTGTATTGTGCAGAAGAGATCCTCTGGCTCATAAACCCTGCTATCCTGGTTAATCCTACCCTTATTCGTTGCTGCCCATCTCCCAGAAGGTTTCTTTTTGTTGTTTCCATGGTGTTGCTAAAATTTTTAATCCCAATCTGGTATTTCTACCCCACCTTTGACCATTTAATTCCTGAATAAAAGATACACTCAACCTTTATATTTAAAATAAGCCTTAATCTGCACTACAGCTTAGCAGATATCTACCTGTTATGCTATTAAAATCCATTTTATCTCGATAACTCCAAGTTATTACTCACTGTGTTTCATTTAGGTTATTGATAGAAAATAGATTTTAATAGCATAGAGGGTAAATATTTGCCCAGCTATTAGCTGTCAGGGATTTTATTCACCAATCAAAACTAATTTGGGGGTAAAGTCACATAGCTCACTTGAGTCCACAGGCTGACCAAGCCTAGGGGGCTGAAGTTAGCATTAACAATACACAAAAAAAGACCAAACCTCAACACCATAGTTTACTCTCGTCCCCAGTCTCATATAGCTGAAATTGTACAGCTTTTATCCTTTACATATTGACCTCTATCACTTTGTACTCTACACTTGCAATTCCTAAACTTCCCATGACTCAGTAGTTCATTTCTCCTTCAAATGGGACTTATTGTATGGATAAACAGGTATTTATCTTCATCCACTGGGAGACATCTGCATTGTTTCCAAGTTTTGGCAAACTAGAAATAACAATGTAAGCATCAATGATATGACTCCTAACAATATTCTGCTATAATCACAGGTCTGTACCTAGCTCAGTTAACATCAGAGAGGCTTCACCCAGCACACCAGTCAAACGTTAGGTGGAACTTGGAGAACCCTGCAGAAAATGAGGAGTTCCAGGAAACCAGGAGAACTGGCCTACAGAAACTGATTCAGCCATCACAGAGCATGAATGGGTCTGTGCTAGGTCTTCTGAATATATTCTGTGATTGTTTAGGTTGGGGTCCTTGGGAGATTCCTAACAGTGAGAGGGGGGTGTCTTTGACATTTTGGCCATTTCTAGGAACCTTTTTTCTCCTACTGGGTTGTCTCATCCAGCCTTCATATAAGGGTCTGTGCCTAGTTTTATTGCAACTTAATATGACCATATTTGGTTGGCATCCCTGAGACAACTGACTCAGATTGATTTGTAGCTGACAGAGGACCAATTCCCTTCATAAATGTTCATTCTTATAAAGGGATTGATTGTAATATATGCAATATTTTTTCTCTGTGAAGAATTTATAATCTTTTTTGAAAAAAATATGTATAATGTTATCATCAAATAACACTGTATTCTGATGTTACTAGAGATATTTGTGCTGAAAGATCATTGGAAATTGAAACACTTGTTTCTTTCTTGTAGCTTAACTTTTTTGTTACTTTATTTACATTTCAAATGTTCCCTTCTTTCCAGATCTCCCCCTTGGAACCTCTCTATTCCCTCTTCCTCCCCTTGCCTCTGTGGGGGCATTCCCCCACCCACTCTCGTCTCCCCTCCTTGGCATACTCCTATACTGGGGCATCTAACACCCTCAGGCCCAAGGGCCTCTCCTCCCCCTGATGGCCAACAAGACCATCCTCTGCCACATATGTGGCCAGTACCATGGGCCCCTCCATGTGTATTCTTTGGCTGTTGATCAAGTTTCCAGGATCATTGGGAGGTTAGGCCAGTGGACACTGTTGCTCCCTCTATGGGACTGTGAACTCCCTCAGCTCCTTAATTCTCTTCTCAAATCTTCCATCTGGGACCTTATGCTCAGCCCAATGATTGCTGCGAAGTGACTCTTGGGTATTCTAAACTTTTGGGCTAATAACCACTTATTAGTGAGTACATACCATGTTCATTTTTTTGTGACTGCGTTACCAGCCTGAGGATGATATTTTCAACTTCCATCAATTTGCCTGCGAATTTCATGAAATCGTTGTTTTTAACTGCTAAGTAGTATTCCATTGTTTAAATGTACCACATTTTTCTGCATACATTCCTCTGTTGAGGGATTGAGGGACATCTGGGTTGTTTCCAGCTTCTGGCTATTATAGATATGGCTGCTATGAACATAGTGGAGCATGTGTCTTTATTACATGTTGGAGCATCTTCTGGGTATATGCCCAGGAGTAGAAGAGGTGGGTCCTCAGGTAGTAAAATGTTCCTTTTTCTGAGGGTCCGCCAAACTGATTTTCAGAGAGGTTGTATCAGCTTGCATTCCCACCAGCAATGAAGAAGTGTTCCTTTTTCTCCACATCCTGGCCAACATCTGCAGTCACCTAAGTTTTTGACCTTAGCTGTTCTGACTGGTGTGAGGTGAAATCTCAGGGTTGTTTTGATTTTCATTTCCTGATGACTAAGGATGTTGAACATTTCTTTAGGTGCTTCTTGGCCATTTGAGATTCCTCAGTTGAGAATTTTCTGTTTAGCTCAGTTCCCCATTTTTTGATAGGGTTCTTTGTATACATTGGATATTAGCCCTCTATCGAACATAGGATTGGTAAAGATATTTTCCCAATCTGTAGGTTGCTGTTTTGTACTACTTACAGCATCCTTTGCTTTACAGAAGCTTTGTAATTTCATGAGATCCCATTTGTTGATTCTTGATCTTAGAGCATAAGCCATTGGTGTTCCGTTTGGGAACTTTTCCCATGTGCCTATGTGTTCTATATGTTTCCCCACTTTCTCTTCTAATAGATTGAGTGTATCCAGTTTTATAAGGAGATCCTTGATCCATTTGGACTTGAACTTTGTACAGGGAGGTAGGAACGGATCAATTCAAAATCTTCTAAATGTAGACCGCCAGGTGAAGCAGCACCATTTGTTGAAAATGCTGTCTTGTTTCCACTGGATGGTTTTAGCTCCTTTGTTAAAGATTAAGTGAGCATAAGTGTGTGGGTTCATTTCTGAGTCTTCAATTCTATTCCATTGATCTACCTGCCTGTCACTGTACCAATACCATGCAGTTTTTATCACTATTGCTCTGTAGTACAGCTTGAAGTCAAGGAGATTGATTGCCCCAGAAGTCCTTTTATTGTTGAGAATAGTTTTTGCTATCCTGGGTTTTTTGTTATTCCAAATGAATTTGAGAATTGCTCTTTCTCAGTCTATGAAGAATTGAGTTGGGATTTTGATGGGGATAGCATTGAATCTGTAGATTGCTTTTGCCAGGATGGCCATTTTAACTATTTTAATCCTGCCAATCCATGAGCATGGGAGATCTTTCCATCTTCTGAGGTCTTCTTCGATTTCTTTCTTCAGAGACTTGAAGTTCTTGTCATACAGATCTTTCTCTTGTTTGGTTAGAGTCACAGCAAGATACTTTATATTGTTTGTGACAATTGTGAAGGGTGTCATTTCCCTAATTTCTTTCTCAGCCTTTTTATCCTTCGAGTACAGGAAGGCTACTGATTTCCTTGAGTTAATTTTGTATCTGGCCACTTTGCTGAAGGTGTTTATCAGCTGTAGCAGATCTCTGGTGGACTTTTTCGGGTCTCTTAAGTATACCATCATATCATCTGCAAATAGTGATATTTTGATTTCTTCCTTTCCAATTTGTATCCGTTTGACCTCCTTTCATTGTCTAATTGCTCTAGCTAGACCTTCAAGTATTATATTGAATAGATAGGGAGAGAGAGGGCAGCCTTACCAAGTCCCTGATTTTAGTGGGATTGTTTCTCGAGTTTCTCTCCATTTAGTTTGATGTTGGACACTGGTTTGCTGTATATTGCTTTTACTATGTTTAGGTATGGTCCTTGAATTCCTTATCTTTCCAAGACTTTTATCATGAGGGGATGTTGAACTTTGTCAAATGCCTTTTCAGCATCTAACGAAATGACCATGTGATTTTTTTTCTTTGATTTTGTTTATGCCGTGGATTACATTGATGTTTTTCCAGGTACTGCTAGTATATGCTCTCTCCAGTTTCGTTTTGGAGGCATTCAGACCTATGAGTTTTCCTCTTAACACTGCTTTCATTGTGTCCCATAGGTTTGTGTATGTTGTACTTTCATTTTTATTAAATTCTAGGAAGTCTTTACTTTCTTCCTTTATTTCTTCCTTGACCAAGTTATCATTAAGCAGGGCATTGTTCAGCTTCCACGTGTATGTGGGCTTTCTGTTGTTGTTGTTGCCATTGAAGACCAACCTTAATCCATGGTGATCTGATAGGAGGCATGGGATTATTTCAATCTTCTTATATCTGTTGTGGTTTGACCAATTAAATGATCAAGTTTGGAGAAGGGACCCTGAGGTGCTGAGAAGAAGGTATATTCTTTTGATTTAGGATGAAATGTTCTATAGATATCTGTTAAATGGATCTGGTTCATAACATATGTTAGTTTCATTGTGTCTCTGTTTAGTTTGTTTTTCCAAGATCTGTCCATTGATGATAGTGGGGTGTTGAAATCTGCCACTATTATTGTGTGAGGTGCAATGTGTGCTTTGAGCTTTAGTATAGTTTCTTTTATGAATGTGGGAGCCCTTGCATTCGGGCAGTAGATGTTCAGAATTAAGAGTTCTTCTTGGTAGATTTTTCCTTTGATGAGTATGAAGTGTCCTTCCTTATCTTTTTTGATGATGTTTGGTTGAAAGTTGATTTATCCCGTATTAGAATGGCTACTGTTTCAGCCTGTTTCTTGGGGCCATTTGCCTGGAAAATTGTTTTCCATCCATTTACTCTGAGGTAGTGTTTGTCTTTCACATGGAGGTGCATTTCCTGGGTGCAGCAAAATGCTGCATCCTGTTTATGGATCTAGTGCATCAGTCTATGTCTTTTTATTCGGGAATTGAGTCCATTGATGTTAAGAGATATTAAAGAAGAATGATTGTTGCTTCCTGTTATTTTTGATGTTTTTTTTTATGTTTGTGTGGCTATCTGCTTTTGAGTTTGATGAAAGATTACTCTCTTGCTTTTTCTTGGGTGTAGTTTCCCTCCTTGAGTTGGTGTTTTCCATCCATTATTCTTTGTAGGGCTCAGTTTGTTGAAACATACTGTTCAAATTTGGATTTGTCATAGAATACTTTGGTTTGACCATCTATGATTATTGAGACTTCTGCTGGGTATAACAGCCTGGGCTGACATTTATGCTCTCTGAGAGTCTGTATGATATCTGCCCAGGATCTTCTAGCTTTCATAGTCTCTGGTGAGAAGTCTGGTGTAATTCTGATAGGTCTGCCTTTATATGTTACTTGACCTTTTTCCCTTACTGCTTTTAATATTCTTTCCTTATTTTCTGCATTTGGTGTTTTGAATATGATGTGATGGGAGGAATTTCTTTTCTGGTCCAATCTATTTGGAGTTCTGTAGGCTTCTTGTATATTTATAATCATCCATTTCTTTAGGTTAGGGAAGTTTTCTTCTATAATGTTGTTGAGGATATTTACTGGTCCTTTAAGTTGGGAATCTTCACTCTCTTCTGTACCTATTATCCTCAGGTTCTATCTTCTCATTGTATCCTGGATGTTTTGGTTTAGGAGCTTTTTGCATTTTGTGTTTTCTTTGATTGTTGTGTCAATGTTATCTATGGTATTTTCCTCACCTGAGATATTCTCTTCTATCTCTTATATTTTGTTGGTGATGCTTGCATCTATGACTCCTGATTTCCTTCCTAGCTTTTCTAACTCCAGGGCTGTTTCCCTTTGTGGTTTATTTATTGTTTCTATTTCTGTTTTTAGTTCTTGTATGGTTTTGTTCATTTCCTTTGTCTGTTTGATTGTGTTTTCTTGTCATTCTGCCCATTTTATTGTGTAATCCTATAATTCTTTATGGGATTTTTTGTTTCCTCTTTAAGTGCTTCTAGTTGTTTACCTGTGTTCTCTTGTATTTCTTTAAGGGAGTTATTTATTTCCTTCTTAAAATATTCTGTTATCCTCATGAAATGTGATTTTAAGTCTGAGTCTTCCTTTTCTGGTATGTTGGGGCATCCAGGGCTTTCTGTGGTTGGAGAGCTGGGTTCTGATGATGGCAAGTAGCCTTGGTTTGTGTTCCCTGTGTTCTTGCCCTTGCTTTTTGCCATCTGGTTATCTTTGGTGTTAACTGGTCTTACTCTCTCTGACTGTGGCTCTTCATTCCTGCAAGCCTAGGTGTTAATACTCTTTGAAGACCAGTTCTCTCTGAGAGGAATTTTGGTATGGAGAGTTGTGGTGCAGGGTCAGCTCTGGGGTGCAGATAGAAACAAAAAGTATCTAATCCCCAGCTGTCCCTTGTTTCCTCTGTCCTGATGGCTCTGCAAGGGTCCCTCTTCGTCCAATGAATTTGAGAAGAAGTAGTGGTTTTGCCTATGCTTGAAGGTATGTCAGCATTCCTGGCATACCAGCTCTCTCCTGTCACTAATTGAGTATGGAGTTCTGTGTCACTGTATTTGCTCTCCAGCCACCGAAAGAAACCAGAACCCTGTTCCTTAGTCCCTGTGTCCTGGGTATTCCAGGTGGGTCCCTCTGAGCAGACAGGCTTGCCCACACTCCTGGAAGGCTATCTTTCTCCCAGAGCTATTTGGCTATGGAGCCATGGTGGCCCAGGCAGAGGTCTCCCTCCACAGATCTTGTAGCTTAATTTGTAAGAGTCTCAGGATTATTTGTAGGACTATCTATCTTTATTAAGCATATGATCTTCATGGAGTTGTGAGAATCCACTGAATTCAAAACATATTTCACAATTACAGTAGTACCAAGTTGTAAAATCTGAGAGTTAGTAATCAGTACTGGCCTGACAAGACATGTTTACTAATATAATAGTGGCATCCGTGTTATAAGAGTAAACAACCATTTCCTAATTGGGTATAAGTCATGCTCCAGAGATTAAATTCACATCTCATTTTAATATTTAAGACAATGGCCCATGGTTAGGTGGATCATAGCCCCAAGGGAAAGCTTGCAATTATTTGCTAAACAGACATAGTACTATACTGCTAAGAAGATGAAAGCATATGGTAAAGGATTGTTATTTTTTAACTTTTTTCTTTGAAATCTATAAATATATGATAATGCACAGAGATTTTCACAGTATAAGCCAGTAACATGGGGGCATACTTACTCTTCTAAACTTCTAGATCTTCTCACATCCTTCTACAACCATGGAAGTGATGTTTTGACAATTATTTGCTCAGGGAATATCCAGCAAAGGAACGCTCAGTGGTATAAACAAGTCTGATCACAATCCCCCAAACATGTTCTAATCACAGTTGCTCTTGTCTTGTTTACATTGCCAGACTCACTTCAACCAGACAACAAATCTGAAATTCTAATTAATGGATTTTAACTTTGGTAAACCCAAGGCTACATGTTCTCTACCTAGGTTCCTCTGGGTAAACTATTAGCTGCCCAGCCATTGTATCAGTGCTTGAGTGTCAGGCTGACAGCTTCATAACACACTTTCATCCTCAACAATTGTCTATTTCTTCTCTGTTTTGAGGTCATTTTATAAAATGACTTAACCAAACAGGGTGTAGTCATCCCCCAAGATTATGCTGGAGCAGGTGGTTTCTTCTCTTATGCTGCCAGTCAAGTTTGTAAACACTGTGAATCTTCATATTTGCTTCTATTAAATAGAGTGGGAAGTTAGTCAAGATTAAACCTGGCATCTGGCTATTGTCCTGAAAATTTTCACCATCGTGGCATCCTATTACTCCTACTTCCTATGGGAATGTGTGCAACTTTACTTGATATTTGTGGTTCAGCTCGCTCCCTGTTGGTCTTACAGTATAATTTTTCATTGGAGAAAACTATCTATGGGGGGGGTAGGTGTGTTTATACAGGAGGAGGTAGTTAAGAGAGAGGGGAGTAGCCATGATGCATTGTGTACATGTATGAAATTTTAAAAGACTTAACTTTAAAAGCAACACAGTTTCAGTTAAAAGGAGTTCAAGGAATCAAACACACAACATATGTTGAGATGGGTGTGCTAAAGTAAGTTGCTGTATTTTATGACACAAGTGTGTATAATCCTTATTTGCAAACTAAATGTATTAAAGTGAAAATAAGGAATATTACACTCAGAAGATAGGGAAAGGAGCTATGAAACACTGTTTTGAAGCACTGTGGGGATTGGCAACCATGAACTTATAGCAGCTATGTGTGTGGAAATTGGGTGGGAGAGTTGGACTCTCCTCACAGCTTTTAGGTCAGAAGGGACTCATGTAAACTTACCATATAGAACTGATTTAGTGGCAAACAACTGATTCTGGAATAGACAAAGGCAGAGCATAGAGTGGTTGTGTCCCTTATATGAGCTTACAAAATTCTGATGGTTAAGTCCAAACTCAGGATAAGTAAAGATAGCTTCATTAAATGTTGTGTTGCACTAAGGGAAAATAGAATTTGTCAGAAATTTCTGTATTTAACTTAATGAAATTTATCATCATGGGAATAGAAAGATGGCTCAGCATTTAACAACATGTACTATTTTTGAAGAGGACCAAAGGTTGGTTCTTAGCATCAGTGTCAGACAGGTTGCAGTTCTATCTAATATTAGCTCAGGGCATCTGATACTGTCTTCTGAATTCTGAGGATGCCTGTATTCATGTGCATATAAACACACATGCACAATAGGATAATTATACAAGAAAGGTTTTCACAAGGAATTGATTATCCAGACTTGATTTCTCAGTTTTTACAGAATGTTTGTGTAGGTAAAGTTTTGATTTTTTTTTTTACAATTTATATATTTAACTAGTACTTACTAAAACAATATCGCTAGTTTCTAAGACACATTTCATCATATGTGTTTAACTCTGATCTGTTATGAGGAGCATACAATCTTCCCTTCAGTGTGTCTGCTCACTAATATGAAGAGTACACCAAGTTTCCTAATATGGGAACCTTTCATGTTTTCCTTCTGTTCCTTAGCTTTTCACTATTAATCTGAACTTTATGCTTCTGCTCCCTGAATACATTTCTAGCCTTTGTCCTCCATGGGTCAGACTCCTACCCACTCTTGGAGCCCAAATGTCACCAAAATGCAATTGATATCCTGCTACATAGTGCTGGCATCAGCAGCCATTGTTGGGGAACCATATGAGGAGGAAGGGGTACGCTGAGACACTCTTTAGGGAAACACTGGCCACATTTCCATGATTTTTTTCCCTGTGGGAAAAGGAGTAGTACATTTCTTGTGACTCATTTAAAAACACTCATGAAAACCATGAATAACAAACAATCAGCATGCTGATTTTTCTACCTGTTTCTTATTAACAAATTCAGGAGCTCATTTTCCAATATGTTCAATTGATGTCATCAGAAAGTATGAAATTTTTTTAAGAAGAAATAACATGGGATCCAGGAGGAAATGCGACAACATTTTTTAGTAAAAGGAACTACAGGTGCACTAATATATTTATATTGAGTAAAGATTAAAATGAGTGAAGTAATGTTGTATTGTAGGTGATGAATTCATATTGAGAATTCTCTTAATGGGTGAGAAAGGGGTTTAAAGTGTTTGGTTATTGTCTCCTTCATAGTAAAGAGCAGTAACTTATTTTTTTCATTTAACTCCAGAACACTTTCTCTAGATGGTTACAATAATCCTTAAAATGCTCCTTAAAATGCTGACATTTCAATGACTCAAGTTAAAATATTTCTTCTAATTAAAGGCATTTTAAAATATAGCAACACAGCCAATAAAAAGAACATATTTCTTGCAAGCTAAGAGTTTTAATTTCTCATAAACTATTAACAAGTTTTAATTTGGGGCTTCTGCAAGTGTATAAATGCCCTTTGTACAATAATTTGTAGAAATAATTTAACACAAAAGTTACAAAAATTGTTGCCCTCTATTCAAAGCTCTGCTAGATAAAGCATGCAGCCTTTTGTTACATTATTAATTCCACTTATTATATGTCCAGTGAGCATTACTTTGAGAAAAATGTTCAGTTCCTTCATTTGAAAGATTCTTTAAAGCAATAATTTAGATTTGGCTTTAGTGCAACATCGATTCTATTCTGGGGAATAACATAAGATTGAATCTGAGTTTTGTAGGAAATATGAAGCCAGCAGACATGACCTCTTAGATCTTCAGATTCATTGCTTTTATCTGTAGCTTGTGCCTTGACATCTAGGAACACTATGCTTTTCTCCTCTTGGTGTTTGAAATAAGAAATCAGTGAGCCAATAACATTTCTTGTCCTTAAATCATTTTGGCTTTATACATTCTTTTTACTTAGCTTTTATTTGTCCAGGCAGATTGAACAAATCCAAGTGTCAAATGAATGTCAATTAATTATGTAAATTTGTCTGGAGCCCCAAAGTCAGATTTAATCTAATTTTGGAACTTGCGTATTTAAAATAGTCTAGACTCTTAGAGCAATTTGTGAATCTGGTCTCTGTTTAGTACAAAGCAGACAGGTTAACTAACAGGAAGTGTTACCACTCACCATTCAAATTGAACCCATTCTTAGCTGGCTCCTTCATTCTGATGATACAGATATTCTAAGATCAAGTAATTCTTTTTATTGTCAGCAATTGTGACTCTTCTGCTTTTTCTTCTACATAATGGTATCATTAAATTTTTCTTCAAGGATATGGGCTTTAATATTTAATTATTCAAGTCAGATATTTGTTACGTTGAAAAACACTATTCAGCTACATGTATGCAAATTCTAGCTAATCTCTATAATAATATCTCTCTATATGTTCTTTACTAGTTAATCATCATATATTTCCTAGAAAAACCACTTTTTCTACACTAATACCCTGCAACAAGTATGTTAAACAAATCTTTGTGTATACAAAATCCACCCCAAACTTCTAAGCTTAACTTGGGTCTTGGTCAGTGTTCCATTGCTGTGAACAGACACCATAACCATAGCAACTCTTATAAAAGAAAGCATTTAATTGGATATTTCTTATAGTTTTAGAGGTTTAGTCCATTCTTACCATGGTACAGAGCATTGCAACCAAGTAGCAAACATGGTGCTAGAGAATTAATTAAGAGTTCTATATCTAAATGCACGAGAGAGAGAGAGAGAGAGAGAGAGAGAGAGAGAGAGAGAGAGACAGAGACAGAGAGAGACAGAGGGAGAGAGAGAGACAGAGACATAGACAGAGAGACAGAGAGACAGAGAGAGATTGGAGTGAGCATTTGAAACCTCAAAGCTCACTCCCGGTGACAAATTTCCTTCAACAAGGCCATATCTACATTAACAAAGCCACACCTCCAAATCCTTCTCAAGTACTGCCACTCCCTGATGTTGATTGTATTAAACAGGGTTCTCTCTGTGTTTGGCAGTTTTGTCTTCCTTCCTCAAGATCTAGATCAAAGGTGTGTATCTTTCTACCTCAAAGGCCCACTCTGGAAATAGATTCATCCACTTCAAGCAGAAAATCACTCACAGGTACACCTTCCAACTCTGGATTGTAGTTCCTTCCAGATGTAGTTAAGTTGACAACCAAGAATAGCCATCACAAATATCCATGAAAATATTTGATCTTATGGGGTCTATTCTTACTCAAACCACCATACCTTGGTAGTCCTGAAGTGTACGTGTTCTCTAGCATAGTTTTCCATTCTTATCACTATTTCTCATAAAAGGAATGGTGAATGTAAATTATGGTCATTAATATGCATACTGGTATGACTAAATTGAGAATGTAGACTATAGATAAAAAGTTCTTTCTCTGATTCCAGTTTTTCTGTGTTTATGGTATACAGAGAGAGAGAAAGAGAGAGAGAGAGAGAGAGAGAGAGAGAGAGAGAGAGAGAGGTTTCCTTAGAAGCAGCCCTGCATTATCACCAGCCCACAATGTCTTCCATTTGATGGTTGTGTGTAATTATAATCACTAGCCAGGACAAAAAAATAATGCCATGTGAATTAGTTGTGATATTCATTCTAAAGTAATTTACGGCAACAACTCTCTATTCTAGGTTCTTAAACCTGAGTATTCTTGAAAATCAATTTGAAAGCAAGGAAATGTTCAAGAATCCAAGTTCCCTATGTAAAAAATTTCAACAGGTACTTCAAAAGTTTACTATGACAACATAATATTGTCTTTTTGTGTGGTATACAATGGGAATCCATTCACACTTTACCAGTCAATGTGACTTTTAACCAAATGATGTGATAGTGTGCCTCCCCCTAAAAGTCCATATAGTGTGAAGAGCTTAATGTATATTCAGACTGATGCACTTTACTACTGCTAACAGTCACAGTACCATTATTGGAGTTGCTGCTCACTTATTTCATCAATCACTGAGAAGATTGTACTAAACACTCCTCTTAGATTCATGCCGGTGCTTTGGTAATACAGTAGAATTTTTGACTACTTACTTTGAGATTAAATTTGTAATATCTTTCTAGTTAAGGTAGCCTTCATTATTATTAAATTGTAAACCTTATATTTAAATAAGTATTTTTCTCATCAAAGTTCTATGTCTTTTAATATGGAGTCTTTTAGCTTTGCTTTTATTCACACTCTAAGATTTTTTTAGATAAATTGCTCTTCTATGGTGACCTCTTATTAAGCAGTATAAAGTGCATTTATTTTTATTTGTACTCTCTGGAATCCAAAAACTGCTTAATTTTAATAAAATCACTTTTTTCCAATTAATATGATATCTAGTTCATTTAGATTTAACATCACTGTTACCTTTTATATCTTAACTGTCCTTTTTTGGTATTGTTATCTTACTTATGTCTTCTAGATAGGCTGTTTTATCATTATGGTCCTATATTTTCTTTAAACTAGTTTGGAATTTATACACTTACTAATAATGCAGTGGTACATTAAAAGTTATAACATATGTAATTAACTTACCCATGTATGAAATTAATTTTCTCCAGTAGTGTGAAGACTAAGGGCATATTTAATGTGCTTTCTTTTACTCTTGACCTATTATTGTATACTTGGAAATTTTAATCTCAAAATGAATATTATTTCAATGTAACCAATGTGTAACCAACACACAGTTTTCCTCCCTGCCTGCCTTTTTTCTGTTCTCTTCCTCTTACAGCTCAGATATGCTCTGTAAGACTATTTTATCTGGAATATGATAATATAAATTTTACACAGAAAGCATCTTTTGTGATGAAAGCCTGCAATATTTTTGAAAATACATGTATTTAACTTTTAACTGTAAAGATAATATTGTTAAGGTATTCAATTCTAATTTCACAATTACTGTTTTCTCACAATCTTACATATTGTATTATACTTCATTTTAGCATTCAATGGTCAGTATTTTGAAACAAGTCTTAAGTATAAATAAGGCTCCTTTAGAGAAATTTTTAATGATAATCCAAATGTTCTGTAAATTTTCAGTGTCTAGTGTTCAAAACTATCACTATCAGCTCCAGCTGTATATTTCTAGGTGTCACTGAAAGCCCTAAATAGATTTATTCATTCAGTCTCAAAAACTCTTAGCCCTGTCTCTTGGAAGAATGGAAGCACACACACACACACACACATACACACACATACACACACACAAACACACTGGTACACAGGCACAGACACTCGCACACATGCACACATGCATACCATGCATACACATACCATCACCATCACCAACAAAATAGTACACATCAACAATCATTGGTCATTGTTATCTCTCAACATCAATGGACTCAATTTCCTTCAATAAAAAGACACAGACTACCTTAATGAATGCAAAAACAAGATCCATTTTTCAGAACCATCCAAGAAACACACATTGACGCTAAAGATAGGCAGTATTTCAGGGTCAGAGTAAAGGGTCTTAAAAAGTTTTTACATGCAAATGGACCTAAGAAACAAGCTGATATAGATATTTAATATCTAAAAAATAGACTTCAAGTCAAACTAATCAGAAAAGATAGGAAGGACACTACATGCTCAAATGGAAAACTCCACCAAGATAACATTTTGATTCTTAACATCTATACCCCAAACATATGGGCACCCAAATTTGTAAAAGAAACAGGATGATAGCTTCCCTTTGTTTCAGTAGCTACTTTATTCCTTATGGAAGTCCAACAAACATATCTTTAGGCACTTTATTCTCAACTATTATGTCTTTCATTTTTGAGTTGTCTCTTCTAGACAAATGCATTAACTCTTTAGATGTATACAATCCCTTATTTCTTGCCATTTATTGACTTGATATTTGCTGACTTTCATTTTTGGAAATGTTAGTAGTTAGAATTCATGTATATACATATACATATATGATAGCTTCTGTATTCTACAGCTCAGCAAAGCTCTCACTGCCAAAATTGACATAATGATGTGAGGCATTGCAGACTCCTTTTTTGCTTGGTTCATTGTGGTGCATGATTTTCCCCCATGTTTTCATGTTATACTGCATGTTTTGCTTGGGTATAATTACAGTACTGGCTGGAGATCTTGGAAATTCTAGAAATGATAGGTTTGCTTCCTCAAGTGATCTAGACCTGTAAGCTCCCCCTCCATCACCTTTTTCAATTTGATTGATTTTTATACTCTAGCAACATGAACATCATTACAGTTCAACTGACACATATACAATGGTAAATGTTAGTACTTAACACCTTGTTCTAGTGAATACCAAGGCACTTGTTCTCATGGGAGGAGTAAGAGCTGACAATCATTATTACCTTTGGATTATTGGCTTCGTATTAAGTATACTTAAATGGTTTCCATCTTGGTCATCTACTAGAATTAATTCCCACTTTTCAGTAAAAGTACTGAAAGAGAAATCATTTCCCCATTCACCTCTCATTCATCTCTGTTATATTAGCTCTAATGATTATTAAACTGACTTAGGATACCTGTAATTGGTTTGTAATCCCACAATTAATCTTAACCCTACCTTTAAAAGTCATAGAAACTGGTATCAGTATTGAAAAAGTCTTTGCAGTCATTTCAAAACTGGACAATTTGGTGTAACTTGGTGGTTTTTTGTTTGTTTTCTGTTTTGTTTTTATTGTTTAATTATTGAACACTGGACTTTCAATTTTTCATTGAGGACAGCAGGTTAAAGGTCAAAGGTTTTTCCTTTTGCATCTATTCTCATCAGTAGTTTGCTTGGTGTCTAGAATGTGTAATTTTCTTGAAAGGCTGAGTTTCCTAAAGATATATATTTATTTATTTATTGGAAATTTAAGTAAAGTAAATTTAGAGGTACTAGTTAGCTTTTAGGAAGTTTAGCCAAAAATGAATATATGAAAGCATCTTAATCATAAAAAAGTTCATCTATTACAATTTGGTTTGAATTTTTCTCAAGCACTTGGAAAGAATTCACCAGAATACCTACACATTTTCATTTTGGCTCCATTTCCTTCTCTATGGAACTCATAACAACCCTACTGTATAAGCCATAACTTACTTAGTTGTACCCAGCACATACACACAAAATCTTGGTCGACTTTTTGCTCAGTTTCAAGGAAATAATCCTATTTGGGTCAAATTTGTTATTTCAAAGAACATGGAAAATTCTAGACATTGAAGTGTAATGAAAGACAGTAAAGGTAAGAAAGCTAGAGTTTGAAGACTAAAAATTTAATTTCAGGATGTGTGTATTCTATAACAAATGATGAATTTGGATATCTTAGAAGGGATTGGATTAAAATGCATCTTTTTTTAACAGGGGATAAATATTGAAAAATAGTTTATGATTTAGCTGTAACATGAATGCTTAAAGACTATTTAGCAAAAGTTAAATGATAAGGTCTAATTTATTTATTCCCCCTTCTCCTTAACCAATTTATGGTTTTAGTCTCCTACCCAAAGAAAATTGTGTGTGTGTTTGTTTGTTTGTTTGTCTTCAGATAGCTGGCCTGCTGCTATAATCTTGTATTGGGAACACCTGATAAAATCTCTGGCACGTATTGTACTGAGTTTCAAATTTTGAAAGGAAACTATGATCTTTGTAAGATATTGGAAAGAATGCACCAATTAGTTCAGTAAAAATCAACACCAAACTCTACTGTAGTCTGTCTTTCCCCAATTGTAATCTGTTTCTAAACAAAAGATGAGGTGATATTGTTTCCAGTAATTGCAGTAATATTAATCATTGGGAAACACCTCAAATCTTCTTTTACTTTGCTGTATGGCATTTTAATCTTCCAAGAATACTAGTAATCCAGAGTGGTTGTAAGCAAAGTCAGGGAATGAAGCATCTTAGCTTCATGGCAAGTAGAAATTACTAGTAAATTCTGTCTTTAAGAGAAGATCATATGCATCTTAGGTGGTTCCTGACTGGATTCTTATCTGAAGAAAGGAAGCTGAACCTGTAATCTGACCAGAACTACATGACATTCCACAGATATAAAGTATAGGTGTTACAAGTTCCCCAGACAAAGTCAGGAAAGGTGAAACCCTGTTGACAAAGAGTCCCCATTCTGACCAACCTCAGAGTCTATCTGGGCAACCGTAGACTTCAACCTTAATTAATAGGCAACAGTGGGGAGAGTCAGTTAAAATAAACTTGGGTTGGATTTAAATACACTCATGAGTTCTATCTTTTTTTTTTTTTTTAGTTAAAAACTTTATTCTCTGGATTCAGAGAAGTAATAATAAAATATGTCTGACAATCCTATAGCTATAAGGTCCAATCCACCTTCACACAATGGATTAACTTGGGTGATAATGCACAAAGTCACATGGTGGGTAAAAACTGAGGACTTGGATGTATGTTTTCTTCCTTTGTATCTACCTCCTTCCCTCATTTTCTATATTAAAAAAAATCATTTTCTTTGCAAATTTCTCATTCAATGTAACCCAATTTTGTGAAGAAATTTGTTTAATTAAATGTCTAACTTTCTCACTGAAATTTGCCAAGAACACTTACACTGTTCTTATGAAATTGTAGGGATAGAGAGCTAGAAAGTTCTATTTCTTGATGAGCTCCAACTAAAAAGGAAAGAGAAAATCCATAAACAGTGCCAATAGTACTAGGCAGTATGTGACAGTGATCACAGAGAGCTCCAGTAAGTATTTAAAGAGACAGATGACAGCTTGCTTCTTGGGTGCAATAGTGGTAGTCTACACATTAACAGATAAAAGACATGATTGCTGTAGGTTTTTATTTCTCAAACCTGCTTTGATTAGGGTTTTTAAATGCTTCTTTCCAGCCTACTGACCAGAGTTAGGGGATAAAGAAGGTTAACAGGAAAAGAGACTGTAGGCCTGTATAGAAGTAGTTCTTTGGGAAAATTCCACTCTTTGTTATAAGGATACCAGCAGTCCAGTTCAATATCAAACACCAAACATGAATCAGTAGTGGTGACTTGATCCAACAGAATCAGCGAAGCCCTGCAGAATTAGCAGAAGTCAGCAAAAAGAGCCAGAACCAGCCAAAATATTACTAGAAATTCTTTGATTTATTTCTCTCTATGAAGTGAATACCAGAAAAGACTGGTGAAGAAGCAAGGCCAGGAATGACCAAGGAAGAATTGCACAGCATAGCAATGCAATTATCTCCTCCCACTGTTTGGGGGGGGGGGTTCTATTTATATTCTTTCCAAACATCACACACTCTCTCAAATATCTGTTTTCAGCAAAATATCATATGCTGTATCACAAAAAAGCTTCCATAAAAACATCAGATAAGACAACTGTCTTGTTAAAGACACCAGAAATTTTCACTTCAGTGTGTTATGGAGTATAAAGAACAAGGAAATTTACAGATTTAATAAAACTTACTTTCTAAAGCCTGTGCATGTCCTCTGACTTTGGGGGTCAAGTTCTGTCTAGTGAAAATAGTAAACTATTGGGTCAGGAAGAACAATTTCTTTATGGCACTCTGATATTCTGGATGGAGTTATCTATCTTCTCAATATTAAATTTATCTCTTAGATTTCTAGGAAATTAAATCTCTCCCATTCCATCACTTTGCCCCATTCACCAACTGCCAAGGCAGTCTCTCCCTGGAAACTTGCTGGCTTTTTTGGCCATGATATCAAATGATTTTCACTTTTCTTCCCATTTTCCAATTATAATTCTGAATCTCAAGCATTGATGAAAAAAATATAAAAAATGATACTTTGGTCAAAAGAGTGTTAATTCTAAAAAACAAAGTAAAATAAAATAAAACAATAAAAAAATCTCAGGCACAAAACGTCCCAGAAATTCACCTTGGACACTATAAAAAGACCAACGATAAAATTAATAGGAATATAAGAAAGAAAAACCAAAACAAAGTAAACAAACAACCACAAAAGCAAGTCACAGGTATAGAAAATACTTTTCAATAAAATCATAGAAGAAAATTTTCCTAATGATGAAGGTACCTATAAAGGTTCAAAAAGGATACAGAATACAAAATAGGCTGGAACAGGAAAAGAAAGTACCCTTGGCATAAAATAATCAAAGCAGTAAATAAAAAGAAAAAAAGAATATTAAAAGCTTCAAGAGAAAGAGAGAAAGCTTCAAGCAATGTATAAAAGCACACCTATTATATATATATATCTTAATAAGTGGAATATAGACATTTGTTCAATAAAAAAAAAAAAACAGTATCCATCCAACCATCCTTCTACTGCAACCAAGAAATACAGCTAACATCAAAGTATCTTGGTAAGATACCACAAGGTAAAGGGAGAGGAAAAAGATACTCCAAGTAAATGGACAAAAGAATCAAGCCAGTGAGGTCATTTTAATATCTGATAAAAAATAGACTTCAAGCTAAAACTAATCTAAAAGAGATGCAGATGGACACAATATATTCATCAAAGGAAAAATCTACCAAGAGGATTTTGCAATTCTAAGCCTCTGTACACCAAACATAAGGATACTCAAGATCATAAAACAAAAACTATCCAGCTTAAGTCATACATTGACCTTGAAAATGATACTGGATATCTTTAATATTCCACTCTGGCCAATAAAAAGACCATCTATTCCAAAACTAATCAGAGAAATGCTAAAGATAAACAACATTGGAAACCAAATTTACCCAAAATATATTTACAGAACCTATAACCTAAACACAAAAGTATATGCCTTCTTCTGAGCACCTTATGAAACTTTGTAAAGAATTCACCACATACATAAACACAAATCAAGTCTCCTCAAACAGAAATCAATTGAAATAAGACAATGAATTTTATTTGACCTTAGGAATTAAGGCTGACAATCATAACAAAAGAAATCTTACAAACTAATGGAAACTGAACTCACTAATGATTCAAAAATAGATAAAAATTAAAAAAGCAAATTAACAAAATAAGAGGTAAAAGGAAGCATATAAGAACAGTCACTGAAGAAATAAAGAACCATAAGCACATATTTTGAAAACCTTTACCACATCTAACTGGAAAATTTAACAGAAATGAATAATTTCTTTAATGTATACAACCTATCAAAGTTAAATCAAGATCACATAAGCAATTTAAAGAAACCTATAACCCCAAGTGAAATGGAAGTAGTCACTAAAAATCTCCCAACCTCCCCAACAAACAAACAAACAAAAAACCAAAATGACAACAAAAATCAACACAGATTGTTTTATCACAGAATTCCACAGATGTTCAAAGAATAATCAATGCCAATACTTCTAAAATTATTTCTCATAGAAACAAAAAAAAACTTGCCCAATTTTTTTATAAGATCACATTTACTGTGATATCAAAGCCACATAAAGATACAAAAAAGAAAGAGCATTACAGATCATTCTCACTTGTGATCATATATGCATAAATATGCAATTAAATACTGGCAAACCAATTCCAAGAATACATCAAAAAGATCACCCACCATGATCAAGTAGATTTCATCTCAGAGGCTTCAAGGATGGTTCAACACACATAAATGCAATCTACTATATAAACAGAGTGAGACAAATACCACAGTATCATCTCATTAGATGCATAAAAGGCCAATGACAAAATTCTCTACCCTTTTATGATAAAAGTTCTCAAGAGACTAGGAACACAAGGGACATACCTCAACATAATAAAGTTGACTTACAGAAAGCCCACGGCCATCAACAACTTAAATGGAGAGAAACCCAGATCAGTTCCACTAATGTAAGAAACAAGGCAGGATTGTCCACTTTCCTGATAACTATTCAAACAGTACTTTAAGTCTTAACTAGAGCAATAACACAGCTGTCAAAACTGGCTTGATTTTTGTTTGCATCAAGTGATCAGAGACATTCTGAGAAGTCAAAGCATATCATTTATACAAAAGGTAGAAATGTAGAGGGAGGCTATGTAAGCAAAGCAAAAGAAAAACAGAAAAATATTAGAAATAATTAGGATGTTCTATTCACAAACTTCACAGTTAGCATAATTAAAGTAGGGGGAAAAATCTGATGGTGGGGCCTGGGACCTCAGTCTATGCCACAGGACTCCATAGACAAATAGCACCAGGAGAAAGCTAGCCTCCCAGGAGTGTGGACAAGCCTGTGATCGGGGGTAAGGCCAGAACCTCTGCTCAGAGGGACCTGCCCAGAACCCTCAGGAAACACAGGGACTGAGGAGTGGCTGTACAGTTTCCTTTAGCAGCAGGCAGCTGATCCTGTGACATAGGGCTCTATTCTAAAATAGTGCCAGGAGAGAGCTGGTCTCCCAGGAGTGCCTACAGACCTTTGAGCACAGTAAGACTACCATTTTTGTCCAAATTCCAAGATCGAGAGGGACCCTCACAGAGCCATCAGGACACAGGAACCAAGGATCAGCTGGGGACAAGATCCTTCTGGTTTCTGTCTGCACTTCAGAGCTGACCCTGTACCACAGCTCTCCAAACCTAAATTCCTCTCAGAGAGAGCTGGTCTCCAAGGAGTACTGACAAAAAGGCTTGCAGAAGGGACAAGCCACAGTCAGAAAGAGCAAGACCAGTTAACTCCAGAGATAACCAGATGGTGAAAGGCAAGGGCAAGAATATAAGGAACAGAAACCAAGGCAACTTGGTATCATCAGAACCCAGTTCTCCCATTACAGTGAGCCCTGGATACCCCAACACACCAGAAAAGCAAGACTTAGATTTAAAATCACTTTAAAAAGGAAATAAATAACTCCCTTAAAGAAATATAAGAGAACACAGATAAACATCTAGAAGCCCTTAAAGAGGAAATACAGGAAAACACAATCAAACAGGCAAAGAAAATGAACAAAACCATCCAGGATCTAGAAATGGAAATAGAAACAATAAAGAAATCACAAAGGGAGACAACCCTGGAGATAGAAACCCTAGGAAAGAGTTCTGGAGTCATAGATGCAAGCATCACCAACAGAATACAAAAGATAGAAGAGAGAATCTCAGGTGCCGAAGATACCATAGAAAACATTGAGACAACAGTCAAAGAAAACGCAAAACACATAAAGCTCCTAACCCAAAACATCCAGGAAATCCAGGACACAATGAGAAGACAAAACCTAAGGATAATAGGTATAGAAGAGAGTGAAGATTCCAAACTAAAAGGGCCAGTAAATATCTTCAACATAATTATAGAAGAAAACTTCCCTAACCTAAAGAAAGAGATGAACATAAACATTCAAGAAGCCTACAGAACTCCAAATAGATTGGACCAGAAAAGAAATTCCCCTTGTCACATAATAGTCAAAACACCAAATGCACAAAACAAGGAAAGAATATAAGCAGTAAGGGAAAAGGTCAAGCAGTAATGGAAAAAGGTCAAGAAACATATAAAGGCAGACCTATTAAAATTAGACCAGACTTCTCACCAGAGACTATGAAAGCTAGAAGATCCTGAACAGATCTCATACATACCCTAAGAGAACACAAGTTCCAGCCCAGGCTGCTATACCCAGCAAAACTCTCAATTACCATAGATGGTAAAACCAAGATATTCCATGACAAAACTAAATTTACACAATAGCTTTCCACAAACACAACCATACAAAAATTAATAGATGGAAAACACCAACTCAAGGAGGGAAACTACACCCTAGAAAAAGCAAGAGAGCAATCTTTTGACAAACCCCCAAAACGATAGCTGCACAAACATAAAAATAATATCGAAAATATCAGGAAGCAACAATCACTATTCCTGAATATCTCTTAACATCAGTGGACTCAATTCCCCCCAAAAAAGGATATAGGCTAAGAGACATAAGCAGGACCCAGCATTTTGCTACATATAAGGAATTCACCTCAGTGTTAAAGACAAACACTACTTCAGAGTAAAGGACTAGAAAACAATTTTCCAGGAAAAGGGTCCCAAGACACAGGCTGGAGTAGCCATTCTAATATCTGATAAAATCGACTATCAACCAAAAGTCATCAAAAAGATAAAGCAGGGCACTTAATACTTATCAAAGGAAAAATCTACCAAGAAGAACTCTGAATACTGAACCTCTATCCTCCAAACTCAAGGGCACCCACGTTCGTAAAAGAAACTTTACTAAAGCTCAAAGCACACATTGTGCCTCACACAATAATAGTGGGAGACTTCAACACCCCACTCTCATCAAAGGACAGATCTTAGAAACACAAACTAAGCAGAGACACAGTGAAATGAACAGAAGTTATGGACCAAATGGATTTAACAAATATCTATAGAACATTTCATCCTAAATCAAAGAATATACCTTCTTCTCAGCATGTCATGGTACTTTCTCCAAAATTGACTATGTAATTGGTCACAAAACAAATCTCAACAGATAAAAAAGATTGAAATAATCCCATGCCTCTCATCAGATCACTATGGATTAAGGCTGGTCTTCAATAGCAACAAAAACAAAAACACGTGGAAGCTGAACAACACTCTACTCAATGATAACGCAGTCAAGGAAGAAATAAAGAAAGAAATTAAAGACTTCCTAGAATTTAATGAAAATGAAAGTACAACACTCTCAAACTTATGGGAAACAATGAAAGCAGTGTTAAGAGGAAAGCTCCTACCTCTGAGTACCTCTAAAGAGAAACTGGAAAGAGCATACACTAGCAGCTTAATAGCAGGCCAGAAAGCTCTAGAACAAAAAGAAGCTAATACACCCAAGAGGAGTAGAAGGCAAGAAATAATCAAATTCAGGGCTGAAATCAACCAAGTAGAAACAAAAAGAACTATATAAAGAATCAACAAAACCGGGAACTGGATCTTTGAGAAAATCAAGAAGATTGATAAAACCTTAGCCAGACTAACCAGAGGGCACAGAGACAGTATCCAAATTAACAAAATTAGAAATGAAAACGGAGATATAACAACAGACTCTGAGGAAATTAAAAAAATCATCAGGTCCTACTACAAAAGCCTATATGCAACAAAATTGGAAAATCTGGAGGAAATGGACAAGTTTCTAGACAGATACCAAATACCAAAGTTAATTCAGGATCAGAAAAACCATCTAAACAGTCCCATAACCCCTGAAGAAATAGAAGCAATCATTAAAAGTCTCCCATCCAAAAAAAAGCCCAGGGTCAGATGGGTTTAGTGCAGAATTCTATTGGACCTTCAAAGAAGACCTAATACCAATATCTTCAAACTGTTTCACAAAATAGAAACAGAAGGAACACTACCTAATTCATTCTATGAGGCAAAAGTTACACTGATACCAAAACCTCACAAAGACCCAACAAAGAAAAAAGACTTCAGACCAATTTCCCTTATGAATACTGATGTAAAAATATTCAATAAAATTCTTGCAAACCAAATCCAAGAAGACATCAAAATGATCATACAATACTGTCAAGTAAGGTTCATCCCAGAGATGCATGGATGGTTCAATACCTGGAAATCCATCAATGTAATCTACTACATAAATAAACTCAAAGGAAAAAATCACATGGTCATTTCATTATTTGCTGAAAAAGCATTTGACAAAATTCAACATCCCTTCATGATAAAAGTCTTGGAAAGAGCAGGAATTCAAGGCCTAGACCTAAACACAGTAAAAGCAATATACAGCAAACTAGTAGCCAGCATCAAACTACATGGGGAGAAATTTGAAGCAATCCCACTAAAATCAGGGACTAGACAAGGCTGTCTACTCTCACCCTATCTATACAATATAGTACTTGAAGTTCTAGTTAGGGCAATTAGACAACAAAAGGAGGTCAAAGGGATACAAATTGGAAAGGAAGAAATCAAAATATCACTATTTGCAGATGATATGGTCGTATACTTAAGTGATCTGAAAAACTCCACCAGAGAACTTCTACAGCTAATAAACAACTTCATCAAAGTTGCCAGATATATAATTTACTTAAACAAATCAGTAACCTTCCTACACTCGAAGGATAAACAGGCTGAGAAAGAAATTAGGGAAATGATTCCCTTTATATTAGTCACAAACAATATAAAGTATCTTGGTGTGACTTCTGGGGGAATTAGCATCCCTGACCTTAAGCTGTACTACAGAGCAGTAGTGATATAAACTTCGTGGTATTGGTACAGTAACAGGCAGGTAGATCAATGAAATAGATTTGAAGACCCAGAAATGAGCCCACACACCTATGTCACTAGATCTTTGACAAAGGAGATAAAGACCTTCCAGTGGAAAAAAGACAATATTTTCAACAAATGGTACTGGTTCAACTGGTGGTCAACACGTAGAAGAATGCAAATTGATCAATTCCTATCTCCTTGTACAAAGCTCAAGTTCAGATGGATCAAGGACCTCCACATAAAATCAGATACACTCAATCTAATAGAAAAGAGAAAGTGTGGAAAAGCCTTAAACATATGGGCACAGGGGAAAAGTTCCTGAACACCAATGGCTTGTGCTCTAAGATCAAGACTTGACAAATGGGACCTCATAAAATTGCAAAGCTTCTGTAAGGCAAAGTACACTGTCAGTAGGAAAAAAAAGGGGAACCAACAGATTGGGAAAAGATCTTTACTAATCCTACATCTGATAGAGAGCTAATATTCAATATGTACAAAGAACTCAAAAAGTTAGACTCTAGAGAACCAAATAACCCTATCAAAAATGAGGAACAGAGTTAAACAGAGAATTCTCAACTGAGGAAACTCAAAGGGCTGAGAAGCACCTAAAGAAATGTTCAACATCTTTAGTCATCAGGGAAATGCAAATCAAAACAACTTTGAGAATCCACCTCACACCAGTCAGAATGGCTAAGATCAAAAACTCAGGTGACAACAGTGTTTTCGAGGATGTGGAGAAAGAGGAATACTCCTGCCTTGCTGGTGGAATTGCAAGCTGGTACAACCAACCAAAGAATGCATATGGAGGGACCCATGGTGCTGGCCACATATGTGGCAGAGGAGGACCTTGCTGGCCATCAGTGGGAGGAGAGGCCCTTGGGCCTGAGGGTGTTAGATGCCCCAGTATAGGGGAATGCCAGGGAGTGAAGACAGGAGTGGGTTGGCGGGTTGGGGAATACCCTCAGAAAGGCAGAGGAAGGGGGATGGGATAAGCTATTTCCAAAGGGGAGACCTGGAAAAGGGAAAACATTTGAAATGTAAATAAAGTATCAAAAAAATTGATGGTGAGTGAAAATAAGCAAAATTTTAAAAACCTTGATGAAAATGACAATCTATCCTCAAATTTGGGTAAGAGACTGTGTGAATTTGAGTTTATTCCCTGAGCCTCAGAGCTCCAATTGCAGACAATAGGTTTTTTTTGGTTTTTTTTGTTGTTGTTTGTTTTTGGTTTTGGGTTTTGTTGTTGTTGTTGTTTTGTTTTTTGTTTTTTGTTTTTGTTTTTGTTTTTGTTTTTTGAGACAGGTTTTCTCTGTGTAGCCCTGGCTATCCTGGAACTCACTCTGTAGAACATGTTGGCCTCGAACTCAGAAATCTGCCTGCCTCTACCTCCCGAGTGCTGGGATTAAAGGCATGTGCCACCACTGCCTGGCAAGAATATGTTTTGTGAGAACAAAAAAAAAGAGGTAATAACTACAAATTGCTTGACGTCTGTCAGGAGAAAGAGAGGATAACTGTATCACAATTATCAGTGGAGTTTTGTTTATAAATGTAAAAGCCTCTTGCCATTTGTCTTTCTTGAATGTTTGTGATAGCTCTATAATTTTTTTACCTTGCTCATCTCCAATTCCTCATCTGAGAAACAAGAATACATGGTATGTTCCTCTCAGGTTATTGTGGGTGTTATATAAATTAGAAACAAAATGTGCCTTTCACTAGTAACACACAATAAACCCTGTTTACCTGTTTAATTAACAGTCTTATGAAAACATCTTTTAAAAATATAAGTGCAAATATTTGTGTGATAATTACAGTATTTTGTCAAATGTTGATTTCTAGGAGTTAGCAGGACAGCCCAAGCCTACTTTGCTAGAGTTCCTTGAAGCTAAGATCACAAGAAACTCTGTTTTTATTTTCTAATTTATTGGGTAATTCTTATGTGCCAAGATCCAGCCTTGGCTTGGAGAAGGTTTCTGAGGAAGGGGTATCTGTGAGTGGTGAAACCAGCAACTCAAAGTCAAATCATGGGTCCGAGCTAATGGGATATTTTCTGCTTGAGACAGATCTCCAGATTGCTTTCCCTTTACTTTCTCTGGAGATCTCCAGATAGCTGTCTATATATTTTCTGCTATTATCCCAGGAAGTGTTTATGAATGGCAAAGACCAGCAAGGAGCCATTTCTGATGTAATTGCATTAGGGCCTTTTTAGAATAAGCTTGAGCTTGGGGTCTCTTTCAACCCAACCCAAGCAGGACAGGAAGACAGAGCAGCCTCCAAACCTCAACAGGACAAGGTTTTATAGGAAATGCAAGTGAGGGGACATCTAGTCTGGTAGACATCCAATAGAATGAATATTGTAAGCCAACAGGTAGATGTTCTGAAGCAAAACCATAAACAATCACTAATGGTCTGAAGTATATATAAGACAATCAGTGGTTGACTGTTGCTATGAAGTAGTTAGGGACTAATTTGGGGATAAGTAATATGGGGGTAACCATAGTGTCCATCCTGGTACTTAGGTGTAGCTTGCATTTAGCTGCAGGTCAAATTTTCAGGCACTTTTTCTTTTATGGTGGAAGATAGAGTAGGTATGGCCTCTCACTGTTCTCTAAGCAGTTCTCTCTTGTTGTTCTAGAAAATTCTCTGATTATCTCATCTGTTGCAGATCAAAAACCCAGTCTCTCATGTTATATATCAATCCAGTTATTCACTCCAGGTTCCCTTTTGATTTTCCCATGAATTAGCATGCTATGTTCCAAGCCACTTGACTTTTAGGAGATAGCAACCACATAGTTTTTTGTTTGTTTGTTTTTGTTTTTGTTTTTCTTAACATTACAAGGGAACTTAGAGATTTGTGTGCATTTGTTAAACACTAATGATAAGCTAGCTGGTTGAGACCACACCCTAAAGCCACCACTTCTACCACACCTGGGCCTGGACCTAAATTCCCTCTGTCCTAGGCTGATCCAAACTTCAGGAACCTGTCTGCCCCTTCATGCATAAACAAAACATTTAGCTGGGTTGGATCTCCTTCAATCACCACTCCCTAATTCTCTTAATCTTCTTCCTTAGTGTCTTTCCAACAAGTTGGCTCACTGCACAGCTGCTTTTGTTCCTTTAAATTCATGAAGCCCCTTACATAATTCAGATTACATCTTTATATTTTACATAGTTGAGGAATTATATATTTTTGAACTCATGTTTTTGGAGTTTTTTCCACAAACTTAAGGGCTTTCCTGAAGGTCTCAGCATTTACCATTTGCTGAGACATTAATCACACCACCTCCTGGACTCGTATTGTCTCTGATTATCATGGAGTCATTAACATGAACAGGGAGGACATTCCTTGGAGGACGAAAGTGAAAATCTGTACATTATTATAAAAACATGCCTTATGCCCACAGCAGCCATCGTCTCTCATGAAGGTTCATGACTGCTGTCCCTGTTCCAGAAGCAGGGACCATGTCATCCCACCTCTAACAAGGCCATGGGACCTAGGACTTTTCCTCAACAAAGATCTAAAACAATACTGGATCTATTTTGAACCTTTATCCCTTTATAATCTATGTTTCTTTCCTTGGATTAATGCACCCTATCTAAGAGCAAATCTGACATGAGTTTAGTGACTACTGCACAAGACAGAAAATGCAAATACATTGAGACTATTGATTGATCAGATTAATGTTTATAACATTAAGATAATAGGCCGCACACAGTTCAAAACACTTTTCATATCTTGCTTTATATTGTCCTTTATCCAAAAATTTAGTCATGCTTTCAGGCACTAATTAATTAATCAGAAAAAGAAAATTGAATCAGGAACATAGTTTCTTGGCTATGGCTCAGTTGGGGTAATACCTACTGCACAAGCATAACAACCTGAGTTTACATGTTCAGTAATCAAGCAAACTCTGCGTACTATGGCACGTGTCTTCCTCTGTGGTTCTGAGGAGATGGAGGTGGAAGAACTTAGTAGTTCATTGGCCAGCCAGCTTAGTCAAATTGTGGAGCTCCTGAGTCAACGAAAGACCTATCTCTGAAAAATGACGTGGTAAGATAGAAAGGAAGACGCCTGACATCTAACTCTGTTCTCTATATTCATGTATTCCCCAAGATACATACATATAGTTATAAGCACATAAATACATGTACATACAAAATACACCCACACACTAAGAACACGGGGCCATATTTGTACTGGGGATATGTAAATGCCACTTTTATTATCAGATATGATTGTCATTTCAAAAGGTTATTGCTAATAAAAGTCACTCGTCCTAGTTCTTTCTGAACTCTGGCTAGCTGCTTCTACTCAGCTTTTCTGGCTCAAATTTTTCTCCAATGACTGATTCAACTGGCTTCTCCTGGATTCCTGCTGAATTGCTATGCTTAGCCTCAAACTAACGCTGGCAATTTGTCCTCAATTTCTTGAATCCTTCTTATTTTCTGTCTCTGTCTTCATCTGCAACCTGTCTCTATAAAACTGTCCCAGTAAAACTACCTGCCCCCTGTGTATCTTCTCTCTCTCTCTCTCTCTCTCTCTCTCTCTCTCTCTCTCTCTGCACTTTTCTCTTAGGTCACCTCTCTTTCCTGTGTTGTTCTCTTGAGATTTTAAGAGTATCCATTCTCTGATTCATTCTGTCAAATCTTTCTCTGATTTGTCACTATGCCTCTCAATTAGACATTATTTTCAAATGTGGCTGCTTCCTTCAGTACAGCTATATTATATGGGATTAAAGATGTTTACTAAAGGTGTGTCTATATTCCAGTAAGATCATACTGTAATTCAGGGCATGTATGCATTCCAGCCTGATAATATATAACTGGAAGGTTTTTGGATGAGATCTCTAGCCAGAGGAGCCATGTTGCTAGATTAAAATTCCTCTACAGGAATACAAATATACAGAATAAAAGGCATACTTGAGGAAGATTTAAAGATGCTATGAGTCGGAAAATACAATGCTGTGCTGGAAACATTCTTTCCAGAAACTAGCATCGTGCTGTTCAATATTTGCCAATTTCCATAATGAGCACAATCTTCAATATGCCAGTTTAGATAACAAATTTTTAGAAACCCATGGATAAAAATTCTGAATGTCTTACCATTTTTTCCCAATAGTCTGACTCTAGGCTTTTAAGATACCCCTTCATGAATAAAAATATCCCATAAATAAATTAAGAACAAGGATGAGTGTTAAAGGGTCTGATAATAAACCACCAAGAGGATGTAGAACAGAGACTGTCCTTAAAACTGAAATGGACAGTGGCTAGATGCTAAGGGTTTATATCTGATTCCCTCATGCTGCTTTCTCAGTTTAATTTTTCTTTTTACCTTTACAAGCCCTTGTCCTTTTTCCACCCCTTCATCTACATCTTAACTTTCTTATTTGGGAGATTTTTTTCCATTTCTGGAAGGCAAATGCTTTGAGATAAATTACAACAAAAGCATATTTTAATTCAAGATTAGGGTACAGGTAACCAGTCTCTAGCAAGCAACAATTCAATTAAATTTTTAGTGAAGGTCATGGTGAATTTCTTTTAGATGCAAATATTCACAGAAGCGAAATTCTCCCTGAGAGTAACCATTTCTGCTACAGAATACCAGAATATCCCTTTCTTTGATGTTAAAATGTATTTTTCTAAAAATAAAAAAGCCACTTTTGGCCAGTTTATACAAAAAGAATCCATGAAAAAGTTTCACAAGCCCTAAGCCCAAGATACAGGATAAGATTCTCAAATTACTAAAATGTGATAAGAGTTAGAAACATGACTATCTCCCCATTGAGAGTTTGATTTGCATATAGCACTTTTAATGGATATGATACATGAAGAATAAAGTGCATACTGTCTGATTTCCTAACAACCACGAAACTATTGCTTTTTCTCTGCTATAGTTTGTTCTCAGTAGTTTTGGAAGGAAGAGTACTCTGCACTTAAACCAATCCCCAATTAGAATATTTGTTTATTTATCATCTTCAATCTGCAAACACCTGGATAAGTAGAAGAAAACATACAAACTTTCAGTTGTATAATCTGTCAGTCTAAAGCATCAAGAAAGCAATAAATTTTAAATCAGTGTTCCAGGCAAAAATCTCTTTACGCTTTTATAACAAATATTTTGGATGCGGCCTTTGGAAAGCTTCCATCCGTCTGTTTCTGCCAGTTGTTATTGATCATGTTTTTCTATAATATATCACAAGCCTGGTATCTATCTAAAATGTGCATTTGGCATAAACATCACATAAATTAGAAATTAGTGGCTTCATCTGTCTTGATAGTTACTTAAAACCTCACATACAGGTATACTAATAACTTGGTATATTTCTTTGTTAGTTACCTGTTATGCCAAGACAAAATATTTCAGCTAATAAGCTCGTTTTGGGGGATAACTTCATAATTACCACTGACCCTTTCTGACTGGTGTATGGATTCATGTAACTCCTCTTTCAAAAGCAGATGCTTATAAACCAACTAGTCTTGAGCCTTGCTCTAAGACTTGACAGTTGAAATAAAAACAGTAAATGGAAACCCTTCCTCCTCTCTTTCTAATTGATCTAGATTCCTTTCCTTTCCTCTGTAAGCTGCAATTGCCTCTCACATGGCTGACTGAGATTACATTCTAAACAGATTCTCCATCTCTGGATCTCCTCCCTGTCAACCCACACAGCATCCCCTGCTAGGATAATCATCCTAAAGACAGATTTTGCTCCTGTTTCCTAGGAACAAATGGCTCCAGTGTCTTCCATTTGCCAGTTCCACAAAGTTCTGTCTCTATGGATTGATTTTAAATCTCTGCTTTGTTGCAAAAAGCTGGGCTACATCGTTTTGTGAGCATCTCCTTTACTTAGAAAAAAACGTTAAAGAGTGTCTCTGACATTTTTGCCAGCTCTTGTTCCCCTTTTCCTTCAACTGGATTACCTTGTCCAGCCATCACGAAGGTTTTTGCCCAGTCTTATAGACTGTGTTTAGTACATATCCCTGGAAAGTCTGCTGTTTTGTTTTTTTTTTTTAAAGGTAAACCAAGGAGGAATGGATAGAGCAGAAAGGGAAGAAAAAATAAACAGGCAATTGTGTCTTTCCTTAATTGGACATACTTGCTACTCCTCCCTTATGTCTTCCACTCCCCCATTTTCATGACCAAGCATACCCTAATTATCAAGTTCCATATCTACAAATCCACTTAAGGTATTTGTGATTACTCACAACCTGTTGTGTCATTTTTAACTTACATAAATTACTTCTACTCATCTCATGATATCTGGACTGTATTACAAAGTAATTATTTTGTGAACTATTATGCTCTGAATGCCAGAATTCATAGTGTTTCTTAGTGTAAAACACAACACCACAGAGCCTAGAATCAATTTATTCATATGTTTGCAAAAGCTGTGCTAACCTTTTGTGACAGCTCTATTGGTAAACCAAAGAAATCGGAAGATTTTAAGAGAGAATACAGGTAAGCAACCTGTGAGATGAGAATTGGTAGGTTTTGTGGCCAGACAGACATTGAGTACAATCCTGGTTTTCCTATTTGCCATTTATATTAGGGCTTTCACTTTGATGATGCTATGAGAGGGAACAACAGTAATCTCAGAATGTCAGGATTTATTATGATATTTAATTTAAAACTTCCAACAGATAGTAGCAAGCTGTTAAATGTAAGTTATTTATCCATCCATACTTTTCTAAATCTACTTGAACTACAAACAGTGTATCAATGAAGACAAAGACAAAGAGAAAGGAAGGAAACAAGATAATAACTTCCATAATAGACCCATTTATAAGGTGATTAGAAATCAAATGAATAGATTTTTATCATGACATTGGGTTGAGAAAGTGTCTGTCCTCATTCAGCTATTTCCCATGGGCAAAATTACCAGGCCATCTTACAACAGGGTAGCTTTTCTGATTTTAGATCAAGGCCAAAAGTCTTGGTAAAAAAAAATCAGCAGAATAGTACTGTTAAATGCCAGGTTTATGGAAACAGCAATGTGGACAGCACGTCCTAGTAGAAAGAAGAAGGAAAGTCAGGAGATTCGAGAGAACATCACATTTAACTGTGAAGACCTGAAATCATATTTAATTTAATTATCCCAAATACCAAATTTTATTAGTAGTTTGTAAGCTAATTAAAATATATGATTTATAAAAGAGAAAAGTCTCTTTAAACTCAGGAGATCACAAAGACAAACAAAATACATGAAAATATGAGGGGTACTTTTTAGGAACTATAGGGATTCACCCAGAGTGGAAAAGAATGAAGGAGGTTATTGAGGATTGAAATGACCAAAATGTATTTTATACATGCAAAAAATGAAATACCAAAGAAATAGCTCCGAATATCTTGAATGTTTAAAATATTTCATTGACAACCTAGATTGTGGTTTCAAGTTCTCTGTTTTCTCCCTCTCAGGGTGTCCAGACACCACTGCACACTTGGCTGGAAGGATGAAGCAGAGTTGGGAATTGCAGGTCTGATTGGGAGCACATGCCTCAGGGAGGAGGGGGAGAGAAGGCCTTCTCCAGTTATCTTTTAGTGTTACAACTCTTTTAGGCAAGGCCCTCTCCAACTTCCTTCAATGAGACAGTGCTCTTAGACAATCTTAGCTTGTGCATATGTTTATTCAGGGCAGACTGGTCCACATACAGTTTCTTTGGAGTGAACCAGGGGTTATACAGTTTTGTGGAAGGGCGTTGAGAATATCCAGGGTGAGGCTAGGTCACTGGCTAAAAGCTAAGGTACTAAAATACCTCATTAGCATGGGGAGCCTTTCTCTTAATCTCAGGTACAGGACTAAGAGACATTCCTCAGATAGTCTATAGAGGGTCCGGGTTTCCCCAGAGAAGAAAACCCTGCTGACAAAGGGGGTTCACCATTATGTACTGAATTCAGGACTGACCACTAATGTCAGAAATCAACCTTAGCAGCAGGATTTCCTGACACTGCATAATCAAATGATGACTACCTAAAAAATAAAAGCTTTGTTTCTTAAAAACACGAATTTCAGTCTCTGGAGAATTTGCTACTACATTATCACTTTGTTTTATCCCCATTGATGTTAGGGTAATTTTATTAAATCTTTGCTTGTTGCCTATATTATGTACATTTTCTTCTTGGTTCTCTTTAGTCCATCCAATTAGATCATTGCACTTTTTTATTTTTTGTCTCACTGTCTCTCTTTGTCTCTCAATCTCTGTCTCTGTATCTCTTTTCTCTCTCCTCTCTCTCTCTATATAGATATAGATATAGATGTAGATAGATATAGATATAGATATAGATATAGATGGATGGAGTGTGGGTGTGTATGTGTGTGTGTGTGTGTGTGTGTGTGTGTGTGTGTTTAATATGTGAAGTCTGTCAAAATTTAGGTAACTATTTTTGAGGATGGTTTCTTATGGTTTTCAACTCTAATATTACCAAAGTAGTCTGACATTTATCTGAGACAAATTAAAAGTTAAATGGGTCTTTTCAAGCTTTCCTTTCTGATCTACAAGCTGCATTATACACAGAGTAAATTGGACTACCCTTGGTGAAATCAGGAAATATTTAGGCTAGATAACTATAAATCATGAGGAATTAAAATTACAAAAGAAACAAAACTGGCACCTTCCTCTGATTTTACAGAACACAGTCCAAGATGTTTGCTATACTTGCATGATGTCTCTACTAAAGCAGGAAGATCTGAAACACATATATAGTGATGGAAGTCCTGTGGGCTCTCTCTTACACTACTGATTTGCAGAGACAGGAGCTGAGGTTCAACATCTCAGTCTTTGCAACATGGCAGACTTAACTGTGGCAAGTTATAAGAAAAACAGAAAATTTGACAAGTTTTACTGCTACTTATGCTAGTAGCTCAAAAGCAATTATATTTTGTTTTTTGCAACAAAAATCTGACATTAGGGCCTCAAAAGAAAATTTAACAGAGAAAACAAATAAGAAGAAATTAAAAATAATACCTCACACTAGAGAAATTTTGTTACCTTTACCAAGAACAAATATTATACATAGAGTCTAACTCTAGATTTACATGAGTCCTCTGCCTATTTTCTTTTAGTCTAAGAATACATTACAGCTGGCCTTCAATAAAATTTACATCTCATGTAAAAGTTAAGGCAAAACATCATCTCAACAGATAAAATAGTTATTAGAGAGCCAGGTACACATAATTTTTTAAATGTTTAAAGTATCTAACATATTGTTTTAAAAGATAGGGTTAATATTAAAGTGGAGACAAAGAACAAAATGGAAAATATCTGAGTAACATTCAGCAGAGATGAATACATAATAAAGATTCAGAAGAAAAGGGAGAAATTAAAGATGCAGAAACCCAGTGAAGAATACTTTTGATAGGCTTACTGGAGAGATAAATATGACATGATCTTTTAGGTAAATGAATAGGAATTTTCCAAATTAATGCAAGAGATTAAATAATGAGTGAGTGGAAGAGAATGTCTAAGAGGTGTAAAACAGTGCACTTGGAAAATCAGACTGAGGAATAACATACAGAATGATAAAAAGCTTTGTAGACACAGTCTTAAGTTGATAAATACTAAAGAAGAGAAATAATCATAGATATAAGAATATATGTTCAACTTCTAATAAATTGAAAAGTTGTTGAAGAAGACATTGACATTCTGCAAAGAAGATCTCATGGTGTTTGCCATGCCTGCTTTGCCCATCCTTCGGCAGGAAGCAGACTCTGCTAAAGGAATTTACACTAGTCATTCTAGCTGAGAATGTGAACGTTGTGCTATAAGAAAGGGGACCTCAGGTAGTATTATGTTTATTTTTCTGAGGGTTCACCAAACTGATTTCCCGAGAGGTTGTATCAGCTTGCATTCCCACCAGCAATGGAGGAGTATTCCTCTTTCTCCACATCCTTGCCAGCATCTGCTGTCACCTGAGTTTTTGATCTTAGCCATTCTGACTGCTGTGAGGTGGAATCTCAGGGTTGTTTTGATTTGTATTTCCTGATGACTAAGGATGTTGAACATTTCTTTAAGTGCTTCTCGGCCATTCGAGTTTCCTCAGTTGAGAATTTTCTGTTTAGCTCACTTCCCCATTTTTTGATAGGGTTATTTGGATCTCTGGAGTCTAGCTACTTGAGTTCTTTGTATACATTGGATATTAGCCCTCTATCTGATGTAAGATTGGTAAAGATCTTTTCCCAATCTGCAGGTTGCTGTTTTGTCCTATTTACAGTGTCCTTTGCCTTACAGAAGCTTTGTAATTTTATGAGGTCCCATCTGTCGATTCTTGATTTAGAGCACAAGTCATTACTACAGACTGTTCTGCTGGTTTCCTGGGTAGCTGGCTGGGATGCTTACGGTATTAGTTGCTAATCTATTGCTATGATGAAACACTATGACCAAGGCAACTTAGCAAAGAAAGCACTTAATTGAGCTTACAATTCCAGGGCGTTAGAGTCATAATGGTGGAGTGAATGTATAGTGGCAAGAACCACTGAGAGCTCATATTTTGAACTATACTGAGAGGCAATTAATTTACTGTGGATGGTGTAAGACTGTTGAAACACCATATCCCACTCCTCATGGTACACCTCCCAAAGCCAGGCTACCCAACTTGATCCTTCCCAAAGAATTCCACCAGCTCAGGAAACAAGTCGAACACACAAACCTAAAAGCAATTAATTTCGTTCAAAGCACTACATAAAAAGTAAATTGACTTGGATTGAGTAACTGTACAAACCTCTGAATAATAGCATAGCCATGCTCCAAAACTTTATGCTGTGAGCAGGATGCACAACCCTACCTGAGGAAAGACAAACATGTTTATGACAATTTCTGACAGCAGCTTGTCAAGAACTCCTCCCGTTTTGTTCATCCTCCTGCCTGAAAGACAGTTGATTTCACAGTAGATCTCAAGAAGATATGTTCCCCACCCACTTCCTGATTTTAAGAATATATAACAAATGTGAGGATCTTAGGGCCTGCAGCACCTCCATGCTAGCTTAATTCCCACTGGATACAAACTTTTCTGCATGTGTCTTGTGTTTCTTAAATTCTGTTCAGTAGGTCAGGTCAAGCCCACAGTCGTCCAGGTCATGGCACTATCACACTTACCTTGATTTATCCTACTTCACATCTTTTCTATAGGTGAGATGGGTTCCAAGTTGCCATTATTGAAAGGTATTTAAACAAAAAAGTTAACTATTATTATCGCCCCACAGCCAGAAGATAACTGATTAAACATCTGTAGTCAAGAAGTAGGAATGAATGAGATACATGAGGGAACAATGGAAATGCCCAGTTCCTGTGTCTTTTCCCAAACCAGAAATTCCAGGAAGTCATACAAATGCTCACAGAACTCATACAGAAGAGGAGAAGCTCTCAAGTCTGACTGACAGTTTAGCTATTTGAAGGCATAGGAGTAAAAGGACTAAAGGAGCTGAAGGAGTTTGCAACCACATAGGAAAAACAATATCAACCAACCAGACCCCAACCGAGCTCCCAGGAATTAAACCACAAACCAAAGAGTACAGATGGAGGGACCCATTGCTCCAGCCACATATGTAGCAGAGGATGGACTTGTTGGGCATCAGTGGGAGGAGAGGCCCTTGGTCCTGTGAAGGCCTGATGCCCCAGTACAGGAGAATGCCAGGGCAAGAAGGTGGAAGTGGGTGGGTGGGTGGGGGAACACCCTCATAGAAGCAGGGGGAGATGGATGGGATAGGGGGAGTCTGGAGGGGAAATCCAAAAAGCAGATAACATTTGAAATGTAAATAAAGAAAATACCCAAAAGCAAAAAAATATTCAAGCTATAAACATAAGGAAAAAAGGAAATATTGGCACTGAATCTAGGCCCCAACCCATGGGAAATACAGAGAAGTTTAGGCTGCCCATCCCTCAAAGAACACCATCAAATACCAACATATGTATAGTGAGAAGTCCAGGAGAATATGAAGTACAGAAAAATCACAGAAAGTATAATGAGCATAACTCCTCAAAATGTTATGGATGCAGCTTTCTTGTGTCTAAAAGACACTATCTAGCAGCATAACCCCTGACCATCTGGCTCTTGCAAGCTTTTTGGCCCATTTTTCTGGGCCAAATATTAAGAGTGCCCAATATCCACAATCTGTAGCAATGGCTAAACACCCTCACAATGTCAATACCAGTTGACATGCCTACATGGATAGGGAAATTTCACAAGATCCTCCCACTATATAAAGAACAAGAGGCAGATAATGTATGCTAAGAGGCAGAATGCATTTTTTTTTTCAAAGACAAGCTCCCTGATAGGTCATTCAATCCCTAATGGTCAGCCCTAAACACATGTACATATAAGCAGCACATTAAATGGACTCAGTACCTGATATATATGTGTATGGCTTTGTATGTGTGTGTGTGTGTGTGTGTATGTGTGTGTATGTGCATGTGTGCACATGTGTGCACTCACGGGTGAGTGTATGTGTGCATTATGAATTGGAGAGAGAATGGAGAGCATGGAAGGATTTAAAAGGGGACAGGTGGGAAGAAATGATGTAACATTACTCATATATAACCTCAAAAAATAAAGGAAACTTTCAAGTTTAAATAAAAATATACATTTTATGTATAATAAACAGAACTAGCTCGAAATAGGATAAATGTAAAGATGCTCACAGTAAAACACATTTTAACACATATTAAAGAACCTTGAAAAGAGTAGGTAGGAAGACATTCATCCTAGTCAAGGGAACTATTTAAAAACATGGACTTTTCATCTCAAAGGTTAAGGACCAGAAAGGCATCCACATCTCCATTCCATAAACAAGGCATAGATTTCCATTTCTTCTTGAGTTTTAGACATTATAGTATAGGTATTATAATGTAATATCAGTTTTTTATCTGTGGATTTTTTATGCTCTTAGAAGTATCATGTAAATTGAATTTGCACTACATGGTCATTTCATAATTTAATATTATTTAATAATATTTAACTTAAAACCTATTTATTCTTAGTCATGTGTATTTAGCTCACTGCTACTGTACATATGCCTGTCTTCATCTGATATTCATCTCTTTTGCCTATAGGCTGAAATTAAATATTTCATACAATGCCATGACTCTCTCGAGCATGAATATTTTTAGCAACTATATGTTGGAAATAGTATTCACAAACATTTTCTCTGAACAATAATTTCACTTGGTAAAGAAGTGTTGTTTAACAGTTACTTTGGGAGGATTTTACTGTTATGCCAGTGTTTATAACTGGAATATAGGTGAGAAAAAGATATACTGCCTCTTTCACCTTTTCTTCTCAGAACTAAGAATCAGCAAGCTGTGCGAAGTGGTTTTGTGGATGATGTCTTAAACAGCTAGATTCATTTGTTCAAGTATTGTCTAGATTTGTGTGTGTATGTGTGTATATGTGTGTGTTTGTGTGTGTGTGTACATGTGTGTATGTGTGTATGTTTGTATGTGTGTACATGCATGTGTGTATGAATGTGCATATGTGAGCGTGAATGTGTATTATGTGTGTGTTTGTGTGCATATGTGTGTGTGTGTGTGTGTGTGTGTGTGTGAGAGAGAGAGAGAGAGAGAGAGAGAGAGAGAGAGAGAGAGAGAAATGCTGTGAAAAAACTGAATAACTGTAACAAGAAATGTTGGCTCATCAGTATGCTGCTCTGTCTTTTCCCCCGATTTATTTTTGTTAAAGTTGACGTTAGGTAATTTTGTTCTCATAGCAGGTGTTACAATTTTTTCCTGGTTATTAAGAAGCTTTGGGAAAATTGCATCATTTGTGCATTTTAGGCTTACCCTCCATAGGCAAGACTTATCAGGAAATGACCACACAACTTAGCCTGGCTTTGAATTCATTTTCCTGACTTGACTTCCACTATAATAGACAAATTGAAAATACCTTTTCAGATACATATTTTAAATATTTTATTCCACACTTTTGTTTAGGGACTTGACTTCCTTACATATTTATTTGGTGGAGTAAAGCTTTTCTTTTTCTGTACACATAAAAATTTTTAAGTCTTTCATTTTTCTCCATTTTTAAATTCATATTTTCAATTATTTCTTCAAATTCACTCAATTTTTTTCTGGAACATTTCCATGTACACATGTGTTGAACAATGCTTTGCTGAATACTCAAGAGGGACCTTCTGGGGATATTCAGGGCCCACCTTTGTGTCATTCTGTTAGAGAAGCATTGGCTCTAGCAGAGTTCTAACTCCCTTCAGCATGGCTAAAAACAACTGCAAACAGAAGGGGAGATGGTAGCCACATTTTTAGAAGAAATTCCCTGGTCTTGCCTCAAACAATCGAGTGAAAAGCAAGGATCTGATGTATTTCCAATGCATAATTTGTATTTAGATTAATAATAATGAAATTCTATGGAAATAGAGAAATTATACTCAGGTAAACGGATCGAAGGATGCAGAGAGGGCTTACAGAACAAAGCCAAAGATATAAAAGGAAGAAGTCTTATACCAAAGGACTGATATTGTGTCTACAGGATGGACTGCAAAAGACAGGCCTGACATTTCTGACCATATGAGGGTTATGAAGGAAACACCCCCACCATTGCATCTAAACAAGGTAACGTGCAGATTCTGAATACCTGGACAGTTCTGTCCTTCAACTTAATGCTTTCCTGATTTAATTAGTTTCAATTTAGTAGACTAGCTTTGCAACATGTCTTCTCTCAAAATAGTCTCTTTTTTTTTTAATTTTGTTTGATTGTTTGTTTTAATGAACTTTCTGCAGAATGGTTCTTGGTGCTTTAGGCTTCTAAGTGCTAAGATTCTTTTAAGATTTTTAGGGTATTTTGTTACCTTTTCCCTTTCCCTTTACTTTTGTCATCAAACATCCTCTCTTTATCTTTATTATTTTAGCCTTCTATGTAATTTTCATGTGTATGCATGTTATTAAAATTAAAAGAGCGATTGTCTTAAAATGGTTATTACTATATATTTGGGAGAGAGTGGGGTTACCTGGAGGGAATTGGGGGATAAGATAAGATGGAGTGTTATAAACATAAGTATAAAAGTTATAAATATATAAAATATAAACTGAGAACCTCAAAAACAAAATTAACATTCTTAAAATAAATAAAAGAGAAATCAGCTCCTGAATTAATGAAATATGCAAGTCAATATATTTTATGAAAGATGAATTCAATCAAGTTTTTTGAAATTTCACACTGAAGTTTGTAATAAGAATCTCAATAAGTCATATATTTTACTGATGGGGTACACTGTGTGAAGTTGTATCTGTCCTTCTTCACCTACCTAAGGCACTCTCTGATTGGCTTTAATAAAATTCTTATGGCCAAGTAGCTGGACTGAAAGTAGAAGGAGGTTCTTCCTTGGGAGACAGATGAACTCTAAGAAGAAGAAAGAGGAAGGGCTTTCCACCAAGAGACATGGGAAGAGATGGATACAACTAGGGTCCTAGAAGGTATGGCTAGCCAACTGGCTGGATAGGGCTAGGTGCTTGGGTTAACTTAGATGAGCTAGCTAAAGCCTAAGCTTTGAAATATAAAAAGATATCTGTGTGGTTATTTGAGGAACTAGCTGATTAGGAATAACTGCCACCATATTGATTTTCACCATTAATTCTTACTACACTTTTCTAAAAGTATTATTTTATTTTCTTACCAATAGAGTAAAATGGTAGATAGAATATTAGGTAGAAAAATTGTCATATTTAGACAATGGTAAGAATAAATTAATTAAAAATTCTACAAGTAGAACTATGGGATCTATGGAGCACAACTAAGAGGTCAAATCTTTGAATTATGAGAATAGGCAAGGAAAGTATTTTAAATAGAAACATCACAGAAACATGTTCCAAATTTAGGGAAAGAAATGACCATGGTAATCACAGAGGATTTAAAACACCCCTCCCCCAAAATAAGCAAACTGAAAATAATTTCTCCAGGCCATATAATGGTTCTCCATCATATACACAGAGTGTACAGAGCAAAGAAATAACATTGTGAGCTATAATTGAGGAGCATCAGGTCCCATAGGAAGGCAAATTTTTCAAAAACAAATCTAAAAGCCAAAAGGTCATGGCACTTATGCATGCTAACTTCTCAAAAACAGTAACTGCCCGCTAAGATACAAGTACCCAAAAATGTGTCTTTCAGACCAGAGGGGAAAAAAAAACCTTGTATAACAAACACAAACTAAAAAGAGAAATAAACTAAACTAGAACACTAAGTAATAAAATAGTGTTTAAGAAAATATCAACACTATTTTTTAAAGTACAAAATGAAAGGATTGAAGACATACATTTTAATAACTGGATATTGATGGTCTAGATTTTTAATCAAAAAAAGATATAGACTGTAAGATTGGTGTTAAAAATAGGAACCATCTATTTGTTTGGGGGTTTTGCATGCTTGTTGTTTTTGTTCTTGTAGCAATGCTTGTTTATTTGTCTGTTTTGTTTTGTTTTTTCTCAAGAGAGTTTCTCTGTATAGACTTACTGTCCTGTAACTCACTGTGTAGATCAGGCTGGCCTCAAACTCAGAGATCTACCTGCCTGTGACTCCCGAGTATGTACCATCATGTCCTGATGAACCATCAGCTTGTAGATGATAAGGACCACACTTTCGTGGCAAAGATAAGCACAGCTTTAGGGTGAAATTATGAGAAAATGTATTCCTCCAGGCAAATTAAATAGGAAACAGCAGCTGTTTTGAGAAAATAGACTTCAGACCAAAATTAGTTTGAAGCAATAAAGAATGTCACTTCACATTGATTAAGAGAACAATCAGTAAAGGATATATTATAATTCTGAATGCATATGCATTGAACAGAAGCGCTTCATATCTTATAGAACAAGCACTATTGGATGTAGCAGCGCAGTCTGACTTTATCACACTATTAATGGAAAATTCCAACATATAACTATCACCAATAGATATGACATCTAGATAAATAAACCAAAATGAATCAGTTTCAAATGGGAGTACAAATTAAATATAGGCAGCACACATCGATGGAATATTATATACATATACACCAATAATAATTTATTGAAATGCTAAAATATTAAAATATTTTTAAATGCCTCAGTATAAAAATCAGATTCAACATTGTAGGTTTTCAACACTGCTATATTATTAGAAAAAGTTCATTTGGTTGTACTATGCTGTTATGTTTTAGGAAATATATGCTAAGTTAAAACCGACATATAATAGGCCTGCTATATTTTAAGCATACAGTTTTAGAGCAATGTATGCACCCCTAAAATTATATTCACTACCTCTGAATGTTTTTTTGTGTCCATTTCCTACTTCCCCTTTTACCTTTCTGAACTTCTGACTCTCATAATGTCATTAGTATACTTCCTATCAATGTAAACTGACTTATAGTTTCTTGAGATTTATTTAAGTGGATTAATAGTCTCACCACTTTTTCTTAGTAAGGTCATCTTGTTTTATTTTCATTTTAATCAGTGCTTCATTTCTTTTAATTTGAAGTAACATTCCATTGCACTGATATACTGCAGGTATATGATTTTTTAAATAATGAGAATGCAATAACAATAATAAATCATATTATTTTGTCAATGAATACTTCTCTTCTCACTTGGACCAGACACTGGCCAAAAAATTCATCTAGGTGAGTGAATGAAGTGGAACAGCTTCATGCACTGGTAGAGTTTAGAGTTTTGAATTTTTAAAAGAAGTAAATCACATATCCAAATAGACAGATATGCAAATGTTCATGACAGCTTCATTAGCATGGAACTGTAGTCAACATTATTGCCTATGAAAGAGACTAAGAGCAGCTGCATTGTAGTATGATTATATTCACACTTCTAAGACTAACAGACTGGTTTTAAAGTAATTGCAGCATTTTATGTCTCTAGCAGCATTGTGGGAGACTAGCAGCCCTACTGCATCCTAACATCTGTGGTGATCGATGGCTTTAATTTCCACCATTTTAATAGGTGTTTAGTGGTATCTCATTGTGGTTTTCATTTACATCCCCTAGTGACTAATGATTTTGAATATTTTTTCATTTGCTTATTGGCCATCTGCAAATACTCTTCAGTAAAGAATCCATTAATCCTCTTTCCTGTGGATTCCAGCTGGGTCAGATCTGGATCAGTTTTTAATGATTGATTTTTCTCCTCATTGGGGGCTGCATTTTTCTACCTTTTATATTGTGATAAATTTAATGGCTATCAAATTGTGACATTTACTTTTTTAGGCATGGTTATTTTCTATTCTTATAAATGTTCTTAAGCATTATTCAGAATGCTGTTAGTACCCTTCAAAATAGTGTAATCCTTTAGGGTTTTGGATTTGTAATTTATTATCTACCAAACAATTAGTACACTGAGCATATTTAAAGGACTCATTTGAAGAACAATTTTCTCCAAATCAAGACATTCTTTTTACTTAAAACTTTTTTCATATAATATACTTTGATCATGATTTTCCCTTCCCCCAGATCTTCCATATCTCCCTACCTACTCAATTTCAAATCAAGATCACTTCCCCAAGATGATACACATAGTAATACTACAATGACATTTTACAAACGTAACCACTATCCCACATTAAAATGATGAGTGAACTGTTCATACTATGAACAATGCCCATCATTCTGAACCCAGTAGCAGATATCATATTTAACAGAGAAGTGGAATACAACTAAAGCTGGTCCTCTTCAGCTAGAGCAAGTGGCAACAGGGCAGATGTGGACTCTGTCTATTAGAAAGATCAGAGAACTTCCATTGGTGTCTATCAGAAATTCAACCTTAAAACTGAGATGCACTTACAGTTAACAAGGTTCATAAATAACCTGTTGACAGACAAAAATGATTCTTGATGAATTTAAATTTTAAAATCAAGCTGAATAATTCAAATCAAATAGGTAGTGTTAAGAAACATTTTAGATGCCAAATTAAGGGTAAAAGTCACCAAGGATAGGATTCATATACTTTGTTATAAACATCATAAAGTTCTTTCCATAAATCAAAAACCTAAATTGACAAGTGTACAAATCAGTCTGCCAGGTGTAAAACATGCAGCAGGAAAAGGAACACTTGGAATTAAAGAAATAATATAAATTCTTGGGACTGTAAATATTCCTTTATGTCAATAGAAAATCATGATTGTTTAGTTTTAAAAATTATTTATGCAGACACACACATAAAAAAATCAATAATAATCAAGGTCATAAAAATTTAAATGTTTCCTTAGTTTCTTAGCAAATATTTGATCAAACATGCAAATTACAAATGTATATTATTGGCATAACATACTCACATTTTATACTGATATTTTCTACCAGTTATTGTATTAAGACTTGCATGCAGCATAGAAATAAACTATATTATTCCATTAAATACTCATAATATACTTATGAAATTAGTATTTACTTATATCACTTTACAAATGGATATAAACAAGAGACACAGAACCACTTAAATCTTGACCAAGCATACTGCCACAAATGTAGTTTGTAGATTGAGCTTGTGTGGTATGACTAGGCATTCTATCCTCTTAACCAGATCACTGGGCTAGGAATCAGTTTAGACTGACCCAAGAAGCTATTTATGCTCTTGGGATCAGCATTTGACCAACAGCTACTCCATTTCATGATAGCCACCAGACCTTCTTACTTGAGCTAACTATAACTTAGGACCCACTGATCAACATCTTCTCACAATCCCACGTCTTCACAAATCTCAATTGTCCTTCCCAATTTTTTACTGCATTTCCTTTCAGCTTCTACATAAATGAGATTATGTAATTCTTATATTACTGTATTGGGTTTATTATCCTAAACAGATTGATTCTTCATTTTCAACCATGTTGTCTAAATTACAGAATTTTGTCTTTTTATTGTTAAATAGTATTCTGTTACACACATATGTACACACACACACACACACCATATCACATCTCCCATTTGATTACTTTTAATTAATAATTAATTAGCTAATTAATTATTACCAATTTTATTCTGGATATCAGCTTATTAATTTTGTATAATGGTGGTTTATTTGTTATTAGAAACTATAAAAGACTGAACATTACACACATATGCAAGACTGGAATCTAAAACAAAGAAAAACTAAAGCAGTGGAGAAATTGCTAGAGACATGAAGCTGACTTTCACTAAGAACACTTAACTTAGTCCAGTGGAAAATGAGGATTTTTTTCTATTACTTTTATTTTATAAGGTTATATATATATATATATATATATATATATATATATATATCACTTTGAAAAGGAATAACCATAATTTCTGTTTATAGATGAATTTTTACTCAGTGAAAGATTTTTCACCCTCTGTCTTATTGTTCTGCCTTTTGCTCAACCACATCATTTTCTTATTTTACATAATCACGACTGTACAAATATGTGCTTTAGACAAAATAGTTTCAAGTTTGATTCTACAAAGAGTAATTGAGTATTAACATTTATAGAAGGCTATACTGAAATTAATCAACCTAAATATGTCTTAATATTTATTAATTTTATTGTATACAAACAGCAATACAAAACATATTTCTCAGTGTATATAACCTACCAGGCATTCCCTATGATGTTATACTCTTGTATTAGAATATCTCAACTCAACAATTTTATAATAACAATCTTTATAAAATGGTGATGCACTAAAATAAATCTCATGAATTTTAACATATTAAAAATATATTATTTGCCTAGCATTGTGCCCTAATCCTATAATGATATCAAATCATTTTATCCATAGATACACATTTAATTTGTTGAAAATTACAATAAGCATAATATAAATCAAACTAGTATTCCAAACCTAGACTTCTCATACAAGGGAAATACACAAGAACTGCACAGAGGTACTTTTTGTACAATATACAATTATGTTCAGGAAATTACACAGACTGCTGACCTGAACGAAATGCATGCTTAGAGAAAAAGGTAACCTGCTGCAAAAATACAGAAAAAAATAATGCAAGAAGTCAATGTTTTATTTGACTGTCTTGTCATATTCCCAGATCCTTCACCCATGTGACATGAAAGAAATGGAGAAAAAATATGAAGTTGTAATTACTGTTATCCTATAAGGAGACAGAAATTAAAATTTAGTAGCTATCTGCAAAGAATACAACAAAGGCAATGCTGTTAAAAGAAACAAAAATTGCGAGAATCCTGTAATAATCAAAACAGCATGGTACAACTACAGAAAAATACATGTATGTCAATGGAATACAATAAAGGGCCCAGACATAAGTCCCTCTAACTACAGCCACCTCATCTTTGCCAAAGATGCCAAAAATGTATACTGGAGAAAAGATAACTTCCTCAACAGACGGTTCTTGAAAAAAAAAAAAAATGGATATCTAGTGACACTCAGTCTTCTCTTTCCTTGCACCAAAATCAAGGAACTCAGTGTAAACACTATACCGCTAGAGGAAAAAGTAGGGACTACACAACAATAAATATCTTATATAAGGACTCTCTGTGGAGGGTTCCATTCACTCAGAAAATAAGGCTATCCATTAAAAAATAAAACTTCGTGAAAGTAAAACATTTCTATGCTGTAAAAGAAGTTATCAGTTGAGAGAAGAGCCCACAGAATGGAAGAAAATATTTTCCATCTATACATTGACACAAGATGAATATCTATAATACACAAACAATTAAAAAGTAATACAGAAAATGAACAACACAACATAAAATGGATGATGAAACTAAACAGACTGTTCAGGAGAAAAAGTAGACAATGGAAATAAACAGTTTCTCAAGTGTTCAACATCAACAGACACCAGGGAAATGCACGTTAAAATCTTTTTGAGATTTCATCTCACTTCAGTCAGAATGACTTTTTATTGCAAAATCAAATGACAAAATATTTTGGCAAGTATGTTGGGTATGGGGAACACTTCCATGCTGTCAGTGGTAATACAGGCTAGTGCAACCATCATGAAGCTGTGCTGGAAGCTTCCTTCCTGCTGGCTAGTGTTCATAGAATCAGCAAATCTAGGCAGGTTGCTGGAGGAGAAAATTCATCAAATTATAATCCAATGGTGAGTGATGCATGCTATGTTACTAACCTACCAGGCAAAATGCGGCCTGAGGAGAAATACTGACATATTTCTCAGGGCAACTAACCATTCTCTGATAAGATCCTAGGCCCTCTTCAGGAAGGAAGGGAACATGTGCTTAGTATTGGAAACCTAGTCAAAAGAATACAGAACCTATGGGAGGAATCTACTAATGATGTTTCAGAATAGCCACATGTAGTTCAACTGAATTCTAAACATTTACATTTATACCCACAACTTGGTGCAACAATCAGCCTTCGTTGGGAAAGCTGCTTTCAGCAGAGGGTAACAGTCAAAGCAGAGACTCATAACTGATCAAGATGCTGAGAACAAGAGACTTCCTAGATGATCACCCCTAAACGAGGCATCTATTTTATATCACCTATTCTGAGGTCCAGAAATTGCAGAGGAGGATTCAGAACAATTGTGAGGGCTTGGAAATGGAGAGGTGTGACTTGTGGATATGCTATAGCCATTGCAGTCATGGACTTGTAGCAGCTGGAACAACTGCACAAGACCTAGACAGAGATATGCTATGGCCATTGCAATCCTGAAAACACAGCAGTCATGATCATTGCATAAAACCTAGACAGAACAGATGCAAAATAAATGAAAGTAGGAGATGGACTCGGGTACTAGTATGTCATATATAGGGGTCAGGGTGCTAAAGATAATGGGGAGAATACAACCATAACAAACATGAGTGTAGAACTGTCAAGAATTAAAAGGTGTCTAATAGCTAAAAAACTGTTAGAATGTGTATCACATCTTTTACACCAACGAAGTATGTTCTTCCATACAATGGGACATTACTAGAATTTTTTTTATTACAATAAAGAAAATAAGTCCTTTATTTTAGTATTGCAGATGAAAAAGTGTTTGTAATAGCAATTCTATTAGGCTGCCCCATGGTAGTCTTGGAACACCTTTGTAGGTTCTGGGGCTGATGTGAACTGTAATTTATTTATTAGGACAATGGACATTCTAACCACAACAAACAACAAATATAAATGTACAAGACAAACACAAAATATGTTTGATTAATAGCCTAGCAACATTTAGATACAATCAATTTCAGGGCTGTCTACTCTTCTAGGATGAGGCATTGGTTGAACTCTCAGCTCTACATTGCCTGACACATTCTCTTGTAATTATACTCATGGCCACATTCATAAGCAACAAACCTTGGTTTTTTAGTGATAAGGCAGCCCTTGGAGGCTATGTCCCCCTAGAGCTTCTGGATAAATGGGCTTCAATCCATGGGTCATGACCCTTTCAAAGAAACTGTTTAAGACCATCAGAAAACAGATTTCCATTTCAAATAATGACAGTAGCAAAATTACAATTGTGAAGTAATAATACAAATAATTTTACAGTTGGAAGTTACCATGACATGAGGAACTGGATTAAAGAGTTAAAACATTAGGAAGATTGAAAACCACTGTTTTGGAGAAAGAACTAACATCTGCTTAAGTGCTCTATGTATGGAACTGCTCCTCTGTTCTCAGTCGAAGTGCATACTGTTGTCTTACCACCTCTAGTCCAACAGCCCCACATGCATCCACTAGTAGTGAATTCTCCAATAAGTTCAGGAGAATCTTTAGCCAGACCAACCCAGATTCTTGTCTCTGCTGTTCCATCAATATCATTAGCACCACCTCCCCATTTATTTTTCTCATCTTACCACATAGGTTTAATGCCATTCTTAAATTGTGAGTACCAGCCCAAAAGTCTACAGAAGGATCAAACGTAGATCAATCACAGATATGTTTGCCAAGTTTTGCTTTCATCATGCTTTTAAAACACCCATTGGCATCCATCTGTGCCACACAGGATATTTAATAGGGTGTTCTGAGTTGGCAACCTCCTGATTAAGAGCTCTCCTCCTTCTCTATGAAGGACTCAGATGGATTCCTGAGGTGCATGGATAAAGGCAAGATTGAGTTGCTGTGGATCATAAAATCTATCACCTAGATCTGTCAGGCTTCATCTTTTCTCACCAGAAACTGGAATTTTTGGTGAGAAGAGAAGAAAACAAAACTCAAGATATACCCATTTTGAGGATCCCATATGGGACAGAGAATGAGGGGTTTTTGTTTATTTGTTTATTTTTTGTTTTTGTTTTGACAACAAAATCTATATGTAACACTATCTACAAGATCTGATCAACTAAAAAATACTGTGAAAGTTTGCTTTGGCTCTCACTCATACTCAAAATCTTCAAAAGGTGAGATAAAATTTCCAATATATGGAATCAAGTCAGTAGCAATGTCAGCCCTCAACATCAGACCTACTTTTAAAACCCTAATGTTGTTTGCATTAACTTAATTATGAAAAAGTATTTTATGGCTTTTCCTGCATTTTTATTTTCTGATTTAAAAACCCAGGAGAACTAAACAGGGTTACTTCAAATCCATATTTCTTTTTTTAGATTCATATCATCTCTTAAAAAATGCATATGTAGACATTCCATCCTCCATGGTTGGTTACAAAAACCCAGTCTAGAGAAACCAATTTATCCATTGTTCATCAGCCCAGTGTAAATAAATGTTTAAATTAAACACAGTATAAGAAGCCAACTTCTGATAGCTGGGTTAAATCGCAGACCACAGACACTGAGCAAAATTATTTAGCTACATCTATTGATTCCTTTGTCCTATTTAACATTTTGTTCAAGTCCTTTCATTCCAAGTAAACAAGACTGCCTTAAGTGAGGAAGTAGGTCAGTGGATACTTAGCAACTGTGAAGCCATGAGTTCAATCCTTGGTACACTTGGGAGAAGTAATTCTATCCTATTTAATCTCCATAATCTCCAACTTCTGCAAGCCTTTGAATAATTTAACTATCTCTGTTTTCATACTACTTCTTTAGTGATCCTTGTGGTCATAATCATGAACTTTCCCAATCATTCAGTCTCTATGACTTTTCTAACAAAAATCTTCTATTGTTACATAATTTTCCACTGTTTATTTTACTTCTACCCATAACAGTATTCAAATTTCATAGTTGGGCATAGCAATAGATACTTTTAATCCCATTATTTGGGAGGGTGAAGCAGAAAGGTTCAGAGTTCAACACCAAATTGAAGTATAATGAGTTCCAGGCTAGTCTGCTTCAAAAAGCCAAACCAAACTAAATCCAGATGACTTAAGAATGATTTCAAATACCCACTTAAACTATCCCAACTGGATCTCATATCCTCCCTTCTATCTAACTGAATAATTATGAGTCTACTCATGTCTTCCAGCTGATCTCCAGAACAGTCAAAGTGTTCTCTATGATTCTTCTGGTGTTATCACAGGAAAATGACTTAGACTCACTCACTTTTTCTTTCATTCTTTTTTCCATTTTTTGATAGACCATTTTTATTTTGAAATAAGAAATTGATGGGTAAAAGGAAGGTTTAGAAAGAGATATGGAAGAGTTTGGTAGGAGTAGATGTGCTTTACAAGAGTGAGATGAAACTGACTATGACAATTTAGAGGAAACAAAGTGGGTCTGGGTGAGTATGGACACTATGAGAGCCCATGGCAGATTCTTGCAGGGTGTGGGATATGTTCTAACATTTCATTTTATCTATCATGGTTCAACAAGGGACTGGATAGGATTTTTCTGGGTCAACAGGGACCTTAAAACTACTAATCCATCCCTCAATAAGGGCAAGGAACTAGCACTGTGAGAGCTCAGGGTTCTAGCCACTAGGTTTTTAAAGGGGGTTTAAAAGACAAATATTATTTTATAAACTCTTACAACAAACTCCGAGGGCAAGATATGCTGTTTTGCATTTTATAAATACAGCTATTAAGGTTGGAAAGGTAAATTTGAAAAACTATTAGTGGTTAGAGAATTGGGTGGAACTTCAATACCAGAGCCTATTGTGAATTCCAACCCCCACCTATCAGAATAATTTCTTTCTCTATTCTAAACGCTTATCTTGGTCAAAACTTTGAAAGATAAGCTGGTGTATCCTAGCTGCCATGACTCTTTTAAAGAGTAGTAATTTCCAGATCATCATAAGTAGTAACTCATACACCAGTTATAAAAACACCAGGGAAAGACTTGGAGTGGCTGAAGACAAGGAATAGGAAGCATAATACGTTAGTCCTAGTATGGTCTCTCTGTTGATTCTTAGTTCCAGAAGGGTAGAAGATTGACCCTTCTTGAACTTCAGGTAGATGTAGTGAGCTATGCTCTTCTCTGGCTTTTCGTCAGCCTAAGCATTCTTAAGTTGAAAGGCCTCTCAGTTGTTGGGATACTTCCAAGTATCCACACTCATGGGTTAACATTCTCCATCCAGTAGTTGATTTCTTCTTTGAGTGGGATGTGGAGCTTTTGACTGTGGACACTGTTTGTTTCCTGCTCCCCTGGATAGCCCAAGGCCAGATTCCAACCATTTACAGAAAATACTTCCTCTCACTGAATAGTCACAAACATGAACTTCGGGTTCTTGCTAAAGTCTTCTAGTATGACCATGATGAGGATAGCCTCTCTTAGTTCATGCCTGCCATGCAGTAGCTATTACACATTGAGTTTTAGTAGATGGTGGTGCAATCAGATCTAAACTCAGGTGACTCTTATGGTATCACTTGGTAGTTAAAAGGTTAAAAAGTATGTGTCAGTCATTCAAATATTCTTGATGCACTCTTTAAGATGCAGAAGCCCAGAATGGTTATCATTGAGTTCAAGACCTGCCTGGTCTACAAAGTGAGTGCCAGGACAGACAGAGCTACATAGGGAGTCAAACAAAACAAACAAACAATAAGATGCTGATAAACCATACCATCATTGAAACAACATTTTATAAATTTTGTCCTGTGTTATGACTATTGTAGATGGCCAAATGGCCATGCCAAGGACATGGCTACTAGATGGAGATCAACCCACAGACATATGTTGCCACTGAGAGGAATACCTTGCTGAGGGGAACAGAGTATGTGCATGAGACTGACTTGGGCATCCGCCAGTTCAAGAAGTCCAGAAAAATATAGAGTCCCTGGTAGATTCTAGGGGAAGAGACTAAAGAGGACAGGAACAGAAGATAGCTACTGCAGGAGACAATGGTGTGGAAGCCTGTGTTACAGTGTCCTTATTCCAGGAGCTGCTCATACTTGGAAGACTTCTTCAGGACATTCTAACAACTTTTCACCATCTTCTTAGGAAAGTCATATCTCATCCATTGATTTTGATGACAGCAAGGTAGCCAGCATAATGTTTTGAGTAAGCTGTTTAAATAAGTCTGAGTCTCCATTGATCTGGAAAAGTAGGTGACAGAGTCTTAAGTGGAAACACTAGGGCAGAAGAAGATAAAGAGATAGAAAAGCTGGGACCAGGAGGTCTTGCATAAGCTGCTGACTTATGCCAAGCAAGTTTATTAAAAAGGACAGCTACTCATATACTATATGCAGGAGGAGAATGGACTAAGGTTAGCAGAAAGCTCACTGAGATGATGTTGTCAAAGAGAACACAGGGCAACTCAGATGCTGCCTTATGACTGATAACCAAAGCTGATCAGAGGAGAAAGCTGAGAGTTCCCAGGAACTAAAACCATAACCCCCACAAGGCTCATATGCTAGCTGCCTATTGGAACTTTCCAAGGATGCCCCTGGCAAAGGCATAGAAATATTATACCCTTTATCATTTCATCTGGGCCTGTGAGAAAGCCTTGGATCCATGCTGAAATCTCACTGGGACTCTTTCATGGCAATATCCAGGAAGTCAGACAGGTGGGTAGCTGTTCTTCTAGGGAGCCTGTCACTCTCCTGGAAAATATGTCCTGACTATGACACAGGTGTACTCTGCTCCCAGCAGCTACCTGCACCCAGGTTGTTGGCCATGGACCTTCTCATTTGTAAAAAGAATTGACTGTCTCTTACTTCCCTTCCAAGAGAATAATTGTGATAATTAAAAGTTAAACATGCTAGACCATGCTGTATGTAAATGCTAGATGCTAATATGGCAATAAAGAAGTATATGTAGCTCAAATGCATAGAGATTGGCTGTACTTGAGAATGATTGCAAGATTCTGACTTACAAGTCCTTATATTTAAGTTGCATGAGGTTGGTGTTAAAGGGAAAAATTTAAATTCTTATATTTTATGACCATGCCATAAATCCTGTTACACTAACTTTTTGATTTTGCTTTTACTTTTATCAGAAGAGTAAGACAGAAAGGTGAAAATTTATGAAACATCAGCACTTATAAAGTACACATTATAGGGTTCACAGAGACTTTGAAGTTAATACTTCCTTTAAGATGAATCTGTATGGAGCCTTGAGCATTCACACATGAGTGCAATGAATAATAATATTCTCTAATTGCATAATGCTTTTTCTCCAGGAGCTTAAAGTGCCTTACATATTACAAAATCATGCAAATTTATACCTTTATATAAAGTCAGAAGCTAAATATGTTCCAGCCAAAAATGTTAACTTAGAAAAGAAAATGGGGCTGACAAAATATTGTACACTTTTCAGTGATAATGATATCAAATATTTATAAAGTCACCACTGTAAGCCATAGATTCCTCAGTGGGGACAGTGAGCAGTGATCTCCCCATGCAAGTTAATGGTCAACATACTTATTATTTCCACTCATAAATGAATGGGCAAAGAATCTTTAAGGTTGTGTAATATGTTCAAAACCTTTCAGTTATTATGTAATAGTCCTTAGGGCTCATGTCCATAGTCCTTAAGGTGTCCATTCTCCTTTCAATTTCTAATTGTCCCTGCAATTTTCAAAGTTCTCCCTAGAATGTACCCACCTGTCTTTCAGTTTTGTAAATTTAACAATGGAAGTGTTAACTACATTTAGGTAAATTTCTTAATATATCAGAGACAAATAAAGAGTTGACCATGAGAAAACTGAAACAGGAAGGGAACACCAAACACCAAGTTCACAAAACAAATACTAGAACTACAGAACTTTGAATCCCTTACCCAGTGTGTGTTTTTTTGTTTGTTTGGTTTTGTTTTTTGTTTTTTGGTTTTTTTTCTTTGCATTCTAGTAGAAAAAGTCATTTCCACCTACACACTTAGATTCAAATATAACTTATATATTGTGAGCATAAAGCAATTAAACATGAAGTCTCACTGAGGCTGGTGGAGGGCAACATGCTGTCCAAGAAAGGACCTCAGGCTCTGGCATTGCTTTAGTGTGTAAGGAAAAGAGCCTGGAGGCAGAAAGAAAGCAGAGAGTTGTGGAAGAAGGGAGAAGAGGGAAGGAGGAAAAGAAGAGGGAAATTATTTTACTCGAAAAATAAATTTATTTTACAATAACCTCCTAATATACTGTCTGCAGTGGTAAGTCTGGAAAAAGAAAAATTTAGCTTCCTTGAAGCCAGTTCCAATAGTTAGCAAAACACACACACACACACACACACACACACACACACAAGTATTACAGGGGGTGGAATGGGAAAGTAGCTCTGTGAGGAAAATGCTTCTTGGGAAACAATGAGAACCTAAGTTTGATTGCCAGCACCCACTTGAATAAGAAGGCATGATCCTGTGCCCATATCCTCTTACTGGGGTGGTGGAAGCAGCTAATTTGCTAAACTTGCTAGCCAGCCAGTCTAGCTAAATTGGTGAACTCTAGATTTATAGAGAATCTCAAAACATAAGGTCTCTGGAGAGAGATAACGGTTGGTACCTACTGTTGACCTTATGTATGCACACACACGCAGAGAGAGAGAGAGAGAGAGAGAGAGAGAGGAAAAGAAATTGCTGAAGGTCTGAAATTGGCATGTGAAGGGAAAACATCTGAATTTGCAGCATTTGTACAGATTATGCAGCAGCTACTAAGAAAAAGATTAATAGAAATATAACTGATGAAGTTTTATACTTGAGCCAGAAAAAAAAATTATTGACAAATTTTGTGTAAATCTTACAAAACTACATTGATAATTCTCCATGGCTAATACAACACTTACAAATGTTAACTAGGCCCATATGGAATCCTACATTAAATAAAGGGAGCACAACAGAGAAGATGCTTCGTAAAAATCTGATACAGCTGTGTCTGTATGCCTAATTGCTTTAACATTGTTGATAGTCCAGTCATTGCTCCTGACAAATGCATTATTTAACAATCCCTTTAGGTTTTTAAGTAAAAAAAAAATTGGAAAAATGTGGGAGGGACTTGGGAGGAAGCAAGGAGGAGGAGGGGGGAAATAAGGAGTAGGATCAGTTATGGGAGGAGACTGGGATGATACACAGAGGGTCAGGAATTTGAACAGAGGTGTGTAGCAAGGGGGGATGGGGAACTGGGGGTAACCAGCAGCAAGTGCCAGATGCCAGAAAAGCAAGAAGCTCTCAGGACACGACTGGGATGAGATTAGCTGAAGATAAACTTAGAGACCATATCCAGAGATTAGGCAAGGCCCCCAGATAAGGGATGCGACCACCCACTCATCTCCAAACTTTTAACCCAGAATGGCTCCTGTCTAAAGGAAATATGGGGACAAAGTGTGGAGCAGAGACTGAAGGACAGGCCATCCAGAGACATCTCCACCTGAAGATCCATCTCATATACAGTCACCAAACCCAGACACTGTTGTGGATGCCAAGAAATGCTTGCTGAAAGGAGCCTAATATAGCCATCTCCTGAGAGGCTCTGCCAGAGCTTGACAAATACAGGGGTGAATGCTCACAGCCCACCATTGGACTGAGCATTGGGACCCCAAAGGAGGAGTTAGAAAAAGGACTGAAGGAGCTGAAGGGGTTTGCAACCCCGTAGGAAGAACAATATCAACCAACCAGACCCCAGGGACTAAACCACCAACCAGAGTTCACATGGAGGGACCCATGGCTCCAGCCATATATGTAGCAGAGGATGGCCTTGTCGGGCATCAATAGGAGGAGAGATCCTTGGTCCTGTGAATACTCAATTTCTCAGTGTAGGGGAATGCCAGGGAGGTGCAGTGGGAGTGGGGGTGGGAGTGGGAGCACCCTCATAGAAGTATGGAAAGGGGATGGGGTGGGGGATCCAGAGAGGAAACAGGAAAAGGGGATAACATTTGAAATGCAATATATAATATCCAATAAAAATACGTTTTCCATCAAGAAAAGTTGGAACAGGAAGCTGTTTTTATTCTAAACCATGGTATCTAGATAAAGCAGCTTTTAGCACCACAATTCAACCCCAAGCTGGGTTCTCTGGGAGCAGATGCTGTTAGAGTTGGAGGTACAAGATGTTTTAAAGATCAACAGCTGTGGCAGAAGGTGATGGAAGCTGGCTTAGGCAGAAAGAAGTCGCACTGATCTACTTAGGAAATAAGGCCTCACCAGTCCTGTGGGGATTGCTGCAGAAGGTGGAGCACTTACTTATCCTTTGAGTCACTGGACTGGGCCGATCTAACCTTGGCTACAATCTGTATGGGGAGCCAGGAAGCAAGGAGCCTCAGAGTAGACACAAATCACAACATCATAGATGTTGAAAGAGTCAACAGCTGACCATTTATATCAAATTTGTTCCTGAAGGACTCTGAATTACCAGAAAGGGCAATGATAGAGCCCATGTCAGAAACAGACATCTTTATTTGTGTCTCACATTGATTTTGATGTTAGTCTTTATACATTATACATACAGTATTGTTGTTAGTTTTTAATATTGCAATGAATGAACTGTTCAATTGCTAAGGAATTTTGCAGGAGGCACACTTTACAATTTTCAACAATTATCTCTGTGTCTGCCACATTTTTTTAAAGGCAGAAAAGATCTGTTTATCATTTTTCATGGAGCTCCTCCCATAAGGTACATTGTACTCCAGAAGCTATCAGTCATGTAGGTGTAACATTTGGAGGAAAACGAAAAGCATGTGGAACAGAAAACAAAAGACTACCTTCATGCCCAGTTTCTTTCCTATCTTTTTTTTCTGTTCTCTTTTGCATTTTCTTATTTATTCTGTGTAAGTGTGCTTAGTATGTGTGTTTGTCTCTCTCTCTGTGTTTGTGTGTGTGTGTGTGTGTGTGTGTGTGTATGTGTGTGATGTGTATGGCAGTCCACAGACTGTCAGTGAGGTTCAGGATAAAACTCACCAGAGTTGATTCTCTCTTGCCACCTCATAGGAGCTGGGAACTGGGGAATAAATACAGGTGGTCAGACCTGGAAGCAAGCACTCCTACCTACTTCATCTCTCTCAATTCCAGTTTGTAGCTACTCAGAATAAATCTTTCCATTACTGAGTGGAGCTTTTACAATACCTATGCCCTTACTAATACTAATACTAATAATACTAATACTACTACTTTTTATATATATATATATATATATATATATATATATATATATTAATTATATATATGGGGTGGGGGATCCAGAGAGGAAACAGGAAAAGGGGATAACATTTGAAATGCAATATATAATATCCAATAAAAATACGTTTTCCATCAAGAAAAGTTGGAACAGGAAGCTGTTTTTATTCTAAACCATGGTATATATATATATATATCACATGGCCACATGGCTTTAACCTTGCAGATCCTTAGAAGGCATAATTGGCCACATGGCATCTACCATAAAAATGAGAATCAGAGAAAATACTCAAGCCACCTTCCAGCAGCTCACAATGTGAAAGCAGAAAGTATTGAGTCTTCCTGCACCATTCGTCAAGAGCCCTTTTCCCCTTAATATAATATCTCCAAAGCCACAAGAAATTTAGCACTTGTTTATAAATCATGTGATGGGTACTTTTCCTATAACCATGAATATATGCTCAACATAAAATAATTTTTAAATACTTCACAATCCAGAGTTCTTTGTAAAAAAAAAAAAAAAAAAATCTTAGATATTTTCACTCATATCCTAGTCTTGAGGATAAACTGGGGGGAAATGCCTATAGTCAGAAAAAAATATATAACCTAAACCAAGAAAAACTTTAAGTATATAAAAAGAAGCAGTAAAACAGAAGGGTATCTGCTTAGGAAATGTGGGAGAGAGGCTCTACTGATCGTACAGAACAAAGTAGCACGGTGTTGCCCATCTTTTATCTCCTGATCAAAACATTGGAGGAGAGATTTGTACAATGGATACTGGGGAGATAGTGAGGTCTAAGGAGACCATGGACACTAGTCCCAGCCACCATGAACACCCCCAGATTAATGCAACCATATGGTTGCCTATGAGGCAGAGGGTAGAAAGGCTTTTTGGCTTTCTGTAGCACTAGCCCAGGTTTAACATGAACATTCTTGACTCCTAGGAGACTCTTCAGGTTCCCATGATTCAAATCACTTATTCCCTCTATTTCCTAAGCTGTCTTCAATGTCTGTAGAGAAGCCTCTACGATCCCTTGGCCCCCTGCAAATATATTTTAGCAGGTTTGATAGAATGTGTTTTCTTTCATGAGGTAGACCAGAATGAAGAAAGCTTATGGTAATGCTATGCTGAAGACAGCACCGCTTATGAAGGAGGTAAAAGACATTGCAGATAGCAGGTGGATGTGGTCCAGCAGCCAGGGTCCAAAAGACACAATCAGATAGATAGCAGTACCAGACTCTTAGAGAAGGTCAATGTTAAAGAATTCATAAATAGACTGAATATTGGGTAATATCAAAATATCACTGACTTTAAAGATTAAACATTAACATTTTTTATATTTGGAAATGTATAAAGAAACTAGAGTTTAAAAATGTACTGTTGTGGATAACCATTAAAAACTATAGAACAGCAGGGAAAATGAAGTCAACTTGGCAACTGATACTAATTATTAAATGAATGTGGTTAGTAATGAGAATTCCATTTAGGTTTTTCTTAACCTTGGAAATATGTTGCAGAGACTAATTAAGTCATGGAGAATGTGGGAAAGAATTTCCCTGTTTGTATGCGTGCTTTGTCACCAGCAAGCAGGCAAAGGCTCTTGAGGAAAATTATGACATTATTCACACACAGACACAGGTGCTTTGTTCTGGGAGCAGTATGAGTTCTGAAACACATTACTGCATCTAACAGTGAAGATTCATACACTACTAGCAGACATGTAGATACTACCAGAATCCAATAGCTTCTGTGGAGCAGCAGAAGGAGCTTCTGTTCAGCTCCTCTTTGGTTCCTTCTTCAGCATTCTCACCCCTCTCCAGGCACTGGAAATAACTTAATAGTGAGACTTTCCTTTGCGATTTCAAGCTGAAGAAGCTAAAACCTAATCTATCTCTTTCCTTCCTAAGCATATCTACTTGTACCTTGTTAGAGTGTATGTTAACTGACTATCACCATGCTTGAAACAGTGGGTTCTTGAAAGTATTAAACATGTTGTTATCATTTGTAATGTCAGATATTGGTCATAAACAAACATCTCAGATACAATTTAAGAAGAGAGTTGTTTATGGCTTATGGTTTTGGTCCAAGGCCAGCTGTATACAACCTTTCTAAACTTATATGAGAAAGAATGTAAGTGGAAGGAGACAGAGACAAAAGGTCTTCACTTCATAGTGGCCAGAGTACAGCGAGGCAAAGACAGTTGATTAAACACTGTGGACACATTCCCAGTGATGACCCACTGGACCCAAACACCAAAAACTATTTCATCCAAGGAATTCTGTCAAATCAATTGCACACACAATGGTGTGTGTGTGTGTGTGTGTGTGTGTGTGTGTCTGTGTATGTGTGTGTGTTTGATATTATGATCCAATCATCTCTTGATTATTCAGTCAGCTCTCTTCAGTGATCGATGCCACCATTTTGGAAATAAGCATTTATTGCTTGAGCCATCCATAGAGAAGCTACACATCTACAACATAACATTATAGATGAATGTCATTCCTAATTTACCCTTAAATTAACTTTTCGTTCTTTGATCATTTGACTTTGCATTTCTCCGCAATTCCTGTCACATATCTCAGTGTATTTTTGCTTTTCCATGTCTGATACCCTCACAACCTCACCAATTCTCACAGATTATTTCTTAATTATTCAATGTTTAACCTTGGATTCTTATTTTCTACTTTGCTGCATACAATTGCTATTCATAAAATAGACTAGAAATTTGTAGACTGCTTAAGACCTTGAGCTGTAGAGCTAAGATGCCTCAGTTCATAAAGGTAATAGTTGCATTGTGGTGTTGCTACACAGGTAATGCCAAGCATGAAGATTTTAGAAGTTTTATTGGTTATACATTTATATCACTTTCAACCAAGTCTGATGCAGTGTCAAGACCTTAAGCAATTTCTGAAAATAAAACTAGTGGTTAGAACGGACCATGCCATTAGTCACTTCTAATACTGAGTTTGTATCTATTTATGAAATATTTCAATTTATGCTGTAAAAAAATCTTATTATTAGATATTCAACTGATATTACATATTAGAATTAGATGCTCAACTGATATTCTGTACTCTGTCATCAATTTGCATATCTGCAGCAGATAATAATACTATCCATCATAAAAACATTTCCCATCTAAGAATTACTGTTTATTTAGTATTTGTAAACTGATAGAAGTGTTTTGTTTCCTAATTTTAATTTCCTAAACTTTCAGATTTACAAGCATTGAAAATCTATTGTCATGTTATAAAATTTCAATTCTTCATAATAAATATGATTCTAATGCTCAGATATACAAACTGATTTGCCAAACATCCTACAGATATTGAGCTAAAACTGGGAAGAATAGAGTTTCCCTTCTCTATCCATGCCATGTGACTGTTTTTGAGAATACTGGCTGTTGATGATAACTTTAAATCCTCTACTTCATGTTTGCATTTCCAGAGAAGGAATGACATGTCTTCTTTGAATTTACCATAGTGTTTAGTAAGATGATTAGCAAGTGTATGAATCACATACTAAATAAGCAGCAAAGGTGAATAATTTGGAAATGTTGGGCAAGTCATAATCAAAATCATAGTTGTTTCCATGGCTAGGTTAATGGCAAATTTAAAGGACCATCTTTTATGGAAAAACAACAGAAAAGGCTGAAAGTAATCAAGTTCATAGATGGGTAAAGAAAGATGAGATCAGTGAGTTTCACTGTGGCCAGATAATTAAAATGTGCTCAACTAAACAGCTTGAAATTTATTCATCAACCTGGGATCTTCAAAAGCATCTATAAGCAAAGAAAGAAGTATTGAAGCTTGCATCCCCTGCACTCGGCCTTTGGTCAGGTGAAGGGTCCATTGGAGGTAAAGCACATGAAAATCTGAAGGAAAAATAAAAGCCCAGACAACTCTGATAATTCATTTAAGGATTGATCAGCAAAGACGAGGAGACAAACAAGGGGGAAAAGAGAAAGAAAGTGGAGGCAAGGGGAATAGAAGGCTCTTTCCCTTAATGATAATATCTGAGATAATAATGAGTTTTTGAAATTTAAGGGGATACCTAAAGAGACGTAGCCCGTGCTTATCTATTTTATAATAATTATCAGATTATTCTGGAATCAGGTCATTTCTTCCTGTACGCATCTCATCAGAACACAAATAGTTTGAGGATATGTCCTTGTCTCGGAGCTTGTAGATGTGTGATTTCTCTTCAAAATATTTGTCACAGTTTATGGTAAATGAATTAATACATACATAAAGTTTCATGTGTATATGTATATATATACACAAACTCATGTATACATTATACATAGTGGCTTGCATGAGACATAGATCTGTCTGATTTTTTCCAAAAGCAAAATGACACTGGGATGTGAGAGTTACATAAAACTTATTGTCTCTTCACAACATAGAACAAAAGGAATATTTTAGGAAATATATTTATAGTCAGCCACCATTAATTAAATAGGATTAGCATGTATGTTTGACTTTTCAATGTTTGAGGGGTTTGTCCATCTTCACAGAATTAGAAAAAATAAAAGAGAGGAATGCTGGATTCAATTTTCCATTTCAGATTATTTGGGGTTCAAGTAGACTTGAAATAATGCAAATAATTTCTTCAGAACTAAAGATGGCATTCAGCTGGAGACTTCCTTAATTTATTCAATAGTCTGCCTGCCAGCATAGCAACACCAGCATTTGTGCAACTGTTACAATTAAAATGTAATTGTTTTGAATATCTTTACCTGATGTTTTCTGCATGCTCTGAATTCATAAAAGAGAAATGCACTTTTAGATATATATACCAAGTTATGCACTGAAGAGTGACATTTTGTAATGTGAGTGATTCAAGCAATACACAAAAATACCATCTCTATCCACATAATACTGAAATTTACTAGCAGAAGCCAACACACGCAATGCCTTTCATATCCTCTTTAATTTTAATACACTATACATTGAACCGCTGCCTTGGTATGAAAATGGAAAACCCGTCTTCCTTTCCGCATGTCTGTATATAATCCAGCATATTTTTGGAGAGGCTGGATTATGCTGAAGAGGCAAATGACTGCCAGACAAAGGTAAATTAAAAGAACATAGATATCCTCATAGGATTCCATAGGAGGAAAGACAGCTGTGCACTTTGTTCGACCTGTCCATTGTGTAAGCAGAGATGTATAGAGTTTTGCTATGGAATGTGCCTGGAGATGACGACAGAGGGGAACCGCTTTAACAAGTTGTACAGTGCACAGCTCAGATCATATACACCCATTTGATGGTGAATTTCATTGCCAGGTAGAGTGACTCTCCAAACAATCTCTGACTGAGAGACCAGGCAAAATGAACAGTGCAGTGCTGCTATGTGTTTGAAAGGAAAGGGCATGTAGTATTGCCTAGATGTGTGATCCACTCTAGATGCAGATCTGATGAAAGCTTCCAAGAGAGGACCAGGCTTGTTGGGTTTGACTCTTTGGCATCCAGTTCTCTTCAATGCCATTCTAACTGGAACAAGGTATGGGTTATGGATGTTTAGTCATTATGTAGGAGATAAGAGCCAATAAACAAAACCTGCCAGCCAAAACTGAACCATTGTCTGTTTTTAATAAAGCTTTATTAGAACATTCGTGTTCATTCTTTTATTTGTTCTCTTTGGTGGCTTTCACACTATGGGAAAAGAGTAGGGCAGTAGCAATCTTAAGATATGCAAAGCTTAAAATATTTACTCTGACCTATTATAGGAAAGTGTGTTCTTTTATACTGAGGTTTCTAGGACAGGATGATAAAACTCGAACTAGCATCATTTATTTCCTACACACTATAGAGTATATTTAAAGGCCTGGTTTATTTTTTTAAAGGATGCAACTATTAAGTTATTATTCAAGCTATGGAAATAGGGCTAAATAATCTCAGGCAAACACTTTTTTATTCTGATATATCTTCCTACAAATAGTATCCAAATGTTAAAATGGACTTACAGGAAACCCTTCTAGTTGGAAGGATCATCACTATAACTTGGTACAAATCCCAAATCAGAACAGCATTTAGATGCATTGCAGAACTGTTATAAAATGAATCATTATGTTGAAGAAGTTATAAATATAATCAAAAGAAATTAATAAATATAATAACTTTGGGAAAAATTTATACTAACTTATGATTCCCCATTTTAAATTCTGACAGAAAACATCAGTTAAAAGTACAAAAAAAAAAAAAAAAGGACGAATGTGGAGATTAGAAAGTGCAACAGTTGGAGAAACTAATAAATAGAAAGAAGGCACATTCACACTGTGTTTGCATTATGCCAGAGTCCTTTAGTGACTGCTTATTTAATTTAAAAAAGGAGGGAGGCAGGAATGGGTGTTACCATAGAATCCGGGGAGAGAGAATGGGGAAGACGGAACATAGTGACAAATTCACATAGCTGACAGGTCAGGAAACTGCAGGTGACAGTGGCTGCTTATAGAGAGGATCTCCTGGTCACCTTTCATGTGGTGGTGGGGTTAAGAATCAATTTAGGATCATTTGCTAAGGGGAAAAGGAAGAAAATGGGAGAGAGGGAGAGTTGGAAGGGAAAAGAGAGAAAGAAAGAGAGAAACAGAGAGGAAAACTAGAATGCTTATGTATTGTTTTTCTTCTCGGCTTCCTTTTTCCTTTATTGTCTTCCATCTCACTTGTCTTCTTTCTCTCAGGAGATTCTCCAATCCATTTTTCTTAAGGCCATGTTGTCTTCAGTTCTAATGAAGATCTTAAAACAGATTAATGTAGTCCATGTCCAGGATTTATGTTTTTCCTTTGACCCTCCTTGATATTGATCTTATCCTTAACTTCTAGAATTTTATTTAATATGTAGATTTTGAACCTTTTATTCCCATTTTTTATTCAAGAAAAGAAAGAGGAAGAGAGGGGAGAAACAAGGTCTTGGTATTGGACAAACCTAATGACTTCCCTGCCCACTCTCCATGCAGCTCACACAATTGAATCAACTTACTACAATCACCAGCTCATGAAATCAACAACTAATCCAAGGCATTGAGTAAAAGGACCTTCAGCAGAAGACCAGAGAGAACTGAACAGGAAGCTCTGATGCCACTTAGCCTGTTTTCAACTTTCTCACGATATCACAGCTATGGTCTTCCACTACTGCTCTGCAAAGTGCAGGCACTCCAGTGATTGCCATGGAGTCAGGGCCAGTCACAAATGATGCTGGCTGATTTTCTTCCTATGGCAAGCTTGGGAAAGTAGTCTCTCCGTAGTCCCTTTGAGTGTTCTTCACTTATTTCATGTTGAATTTCAAGCTGCACCGCCTCCTCCCTGATACAGATGTCTTCATTTATAGCTGGAGAGAGCACGCATCTTAAGCAAAGCAGCAGAAACAGCAAACTAAAATCTGATTAGCTTATTTCTTTCATAAACTGGGGTCCACCTCAGAATTACAAGGTAGTATTTTTACTGCTTTTACTTTCTAATCTTTTAAAATTTATAAGCATTTAGTTCAAGTTTATAAAAAGGTAGATGACATATTTACTTTATCTTTCTATATATTATGAGAGAAATGCTAGTTCACATATTCAAGCTTAATGATATGGTCCCAGTGAAGAAAATGTTATTAACATATAAACACCCCACACACATAGTCCTTATGATTATTGTTATTATGATGGCATATTTGATTGTACAGCTGGGTTTTTTGCCATTAAATGTACCCATATTTTAGATCATGGTACTATTTTTCTGGATGTAACTATGACCTAACTTAGTAAACCACTCAGCTGTCTAATAAATGTTCTAATAAATGGGTACATTTTATTTAAAAATTGTGTCTTGATTATGCTCCTAATGTCTTTGTGGTTTGGACAAATATTGTGAGGACCCAGCACTCACATATATTCTTACCAGAAGAAAGGAATCAGGCTGCTTAACAGCATGATATGGGTCTTTTGAGCTTTGTCAGGCAAGGAAAGTGGTCCTCAAAACTGCGTTACTGTATGAGTAGTCTGGTTTTCTTTTGTCTATTTTTCACCTCTGCACACACACTGTGTCCTTGAGATACAGAGTAATTTAAAGTGATTCTTTGCTATTCCTAGTAACGCAGCCTTGTTTCTCCACTACACTCCAAAGCTCAGTGTGAGACATTTATCCTACTTAATCATGACACTGTAGATGCCAGGGGAGATGAGTGATGTGACAGTGGGGAGATCATCCTGGCTCCCGCCTTGCTCCTAGTAACTGCACTGAAATGTATTCTTCTCAAAATCTTAATAAAGTGTGTGTGTGTGTGTGTGTGTGTGTGTGTGTAGCTGTGAATGATCAATTTGCATTCTGTTCCAATCCAAATTTATAAGCACATAGCACAAATCTATTACATATGCTGAAGTTAATAAAATAGTCTCTGTCTTCAAAGCCTAAAGATGAATTCTGAGGTCTTTATTTATGTTTGTTTAGTGATGTCACTGTGTTCAATGAGTCCTTTAGTTTGGTGCATTTCAAGAATATAAGCCTTATTTGAGCAGAATTCTGTATTTACTCAGAGAATTGCTCCTTGAAAACAAAGCTATGCTGAAGCCACTAAGCATCATGCTCAACCTTCTGTCATTTGATTGCCCTCTATTTTGATTTCATTCCCTAAGTATTTATTTTATTAAACAGAAATAGATGAATTACTTGAGTACTATTAATCAATAATAATTAATGATATCCAAGGTGTAATGGTAATTACAGATAAATGCTTGTTATGTGCTCTGCAGTATGCTAGAGAGCTACAGTTCACAGTAACCTCAAGAAGGAGATTCCAGGATTGCATCAACCTAACACACACAAATAAAGAGGCTTGGAAAATAAGGTTTTGTCTCAAGACCACATAATCTTCAATTCTAGCTCTTCTTCAAATATATGTCATTTTTGTTAGTTCTTAAAAGTCTCCACGACATCAATGGAACATGTTCTCTGAACCCTATTATCCTCTAAACAGAGAAGATATGCTTACCTATAGAAGGCCCTCAACAAACAGGAGCCTACTGAGTATTCCTCATAGGTTTGTCTGCAGAGGGCTATCTGACCCTTGCCTGAGAATCAAGCTTCACCTTTGTCACCAGCTCTGTGGAATTCTGCTACAGAAGCACACAGTTTGGAAAGCCCTAGAAATCAGAGGTAGTGAGAGACTAATTGAAGATAAGATTAGGTGAAGTTATGTGTGAGTATTTTGGGTGATCCAGCAGGAGAGGGTAAGACACACTCCTACAGGTAACACTTCATCAATGCTCATGTACGTAAGCTCTATGAATGCATTACTTAACAGAGCTAGATACCTTGGAAATTTTTCTTTTGTCTGGTTCTGCTGTCATATCTAAAGTAAGGGGACATTGCCTATAGTCTCCCCACGAAAGGTACATAAAACAACTAATAAAAGAATATCACTCTTATGTAAAAATTTTTAAAATCTTTATTAAATAAGGGTGTTGAAAACAAGGTGGAAACATATGGAAGGAGAGAGCACATACTGTAAATAAGCCCTTCTTTTAGGTCATTTTTAAAGAAGTTCTCTTATATACTGGGCTCCCTTTGAATTTGCTGTGTAGCCTAAGAGGACCTTGAACTTCTAATCCTTCTGCTCCCAGTTCCCAGTGCTGGGCATACAGGAGTGTACAACACTGCCCACTTGGTTTACACAGCATTGATGGAAACAAGAGATAGGGACTGGCTAAGTAAAACAGAGATCCCAAAGCTTCAGTCCTGGGCATGTTCTTCCAGGATGCCAGGAATGCCAAGAGAGTTTGGTTCCTGTTTCTTTGTCCTATAAAAGATTTTGTTTGTGCCTAGTCAAGGAAGCTAAAGGCCAACCAAGTATAGGTAACCTCTCATCCCTCCTTCTATACCTCATCTCAGCTTTTGACATAAATCCTTTAAAAAGTCTCTAGTAACTAATGCCTGGGATTCCTCCTGCTATAAGAAAACTCAGTTTCTCATTGTGGCAATCTCTCCTCTCTTGCTCTCTACCTCTCTCCCTCCTCCTTTTATTTCCCTCCTCCCCCATTGTCTCCCCCCTTTTGTGTTTTCCCCTATGAATCTATGGTAAACTTCTCTCTAAAACTCACCCTTCTTATGAATTTCATTCTTTGAATTTACAAAAATCCCAAAGCCACTAGCTTAAGGCAACTTTGGTAATTATTGGGTTTGGGGCAACTCTAGCTCCCCAGTAAAGGTCCTATTGCTCTTAATTATTCTCAGAGATGGCAAAATATTCACATATCAGTATGAGGAATTAAACACAGGGTTTCATGAATCCCAGGCAAGCTTTCTACCATCTGAGCTACAGTGTTAGCTCCTTAAATAATCTTTTCGTCAAAGTTTGATATTTAGCCATGGCAAAGAGTAATAGATACTCTGTACACTATTGCCCAATTCAAATTTAGCCACTGTAGGAACACTTCCAAGTTTCCTGCCTCTACCTCTTAAGTGCTTGGATTACATGTGATTCTAAGAAGTGTCTACTTGCTTACTTTGTTGTCCTTCTCCACCTCCTCTCTTTCTCTCTCTATCTCAAAAGACTTTTTGGGGGGTTCTATTGTCTCTTGTTCATAATAAGCCTGTAGCTTTTTAATTTTCACTTCCAGAAATAAATTCCTTAGATTCCTACAGACCAGATTTCTTCATGTGTTAAATGAAAATATTTAAGTGTTGCCATGGAGATAATGGTGCTAAAATGGTCAGCAAAGGGTCCAAAACCCACTAAATCTTCCATAGCTACTAGCTACCTGCTATAGATTTGCTCCTATGGTCATCCCATTTCTTTCATTTCTTTGCTGTGATCTTTCCTTTAACACATTACTAACCTGTATCTATATACAGCATGTTATCTTATGAAGAATTCAGAGATGTGGTAAATAATATCTAATACAAGCCAGGATTTTACATATGCATTATGGCATCAGTACTAAGCTTCCTTAGGAACCATGTGTAAAACAAGACAGATTCAGTGAGCTCTCATACAAAACCAGCAACTAAGGCTATTGGTTGAGTCTGCCATAATTTTTCAGACACCAGGCATAAGTTCAGGATCCTCTGACCAACCGCATTAACCAGCTAGCTAGAAATCTGAAGTCTCTAAGACTCACTAACATTTGGTGATATACTAATTAGATTCTCTGAAGCCAGGAAAGCACTATTTGTGTTCTTTCAGTTTTATTATATCAAGAGGATACATATCAATATCAGCCAAAGGACAACAGACCTCAAGGTCTGGAAAGTCATCAAATGCAAAGTGACATTATCTCCAGTTTTAAGAAGACACACACACTGACAACTTGAGATACTCACCCCAACCTCACACCCATCAGTCTATGGGATTTGTTGCATATGTCAGACCCAATCACAGTCATACCTGTGGACTCTGTTCTAGTTCCTCATCTACTTGGGCATATCAGATGAAACTGTAACGGGTGCTGGTGGTTATCTAGGAGACAACAAACTATGAAGAAAGTGAAAGTAATAACTTTTACCAACATCCCTTTAGGATGGGAGGGGTCCTGTGGCTAATTAGGAGTCTGCTAAACAGATTCTGGTTCTAGCCAGGTCTTCCTCTCTTTCCTACTGGTCTTGTGTATGTGCCCACCAACCTTTCCTCCTCCATTTCTCCTCATAGTATCTTCTGAGAAGCAGAAGCTGTCATCTCAGGAAGACTGTTTTCACTGTCCCAATATGAAAAATCCTTGAGCATTTTGCTGAGGCCTCATTCTGAACCATTCCTTTAGCATGAACTATCTAGAGCCCCTAGAGAGATGCCTAATTAGAAGGTATTATCTAAATAGGCCCCAGGGGTGCATGAGGAATCAGAATCTGAAAGATGGAGAATTATCAAATATTCAGTGGGTAATAAAGACTGTAGGTAAGGATTTATCCCTTATCTACTAAATGATACATAGTCTGATCCCTAGGACCAACCCGACCTCCTTTCCTAACTCATTGCAGGGGTCTCTGAGTCAGCACAGAATATACCCAAAGACCAAATTCTCAGTACAAAAGGGATTTATTACCCAGGAGCTATAATTCTGGCTGTCCTTAGAATGGGCAAAGAAAGCAGCAGGTGTAGCTCTTTAAAAAGAAAGAGAAGTCTGTACTAGGATGAATTGTTAAGCCCCAATTGGACATGTTAGCCAATGTAGCCAAATAATAGATTTTGATTGCCAGGCATTAGTATTTTGACAGTTAATCCTTAATGATCAGTCTCAGGAATGGATTATGCACAAGGAAGTGGCCAAACAAGGGAAAGGACATTGATGGCTACCTTTAGGAATGAAATCTAATGGTTTAGCAAAGGAGAGGTAAGGAGGGAGGGCAAAATATGATGGCACCCTATTTGTAATGCTTGGGTCCTTCACTAATTTTCCTAAAGTATTATGTCCAGAAATATTATATGGAAGTACTGAGAAGCAGAAAAAGCAAAGATCATACATCTACCGAGAACATGTATTCAGAACTATCTTTCACCAAGATCACACAGAGTGGCAGCAGAAAACAACTCTGATGAAACAAGGAAAAATTTCTAGAGAAGATGGCTGTAAAAAAGGGTGCCTAGGAGCTCAGCCATCTCCTACCTAAAGCTTCAGCTAAACGGATTTCAGAAACAGATCAGCTGCCAGACAGATGCTTTCCAAAAATATCTTGGAGACAGGAACTGGTAAAGGAAATGGGTTTATTTACAGTTTTGGCCTGTACTAGGAAACGAAAAATTCTCAGCCTCTCATCTTTTGCCCTGTAGCACTGCTTCAATTTATAGAAAAGATGCAATAAAAGCAAGGAACTGTCAATTTAGCTGGGAGATAGCTATTAGATCCCTGTCTAAATGGTTTGATATAGCATCGATAATAAGAAGTGTCAAAGGATAAAATTACAACAACATAAAGTTCTTAGTTGGTGGTTGAAAGCAACACTTGATTCCATCAAACAGAATAAGTGTTCCCAGGAGCCAAATAGATGAGACTGGTTTGTTTAGAACATAATAGGTTTGGTTTTAACATTGTAGGATGGTATGAAAAGAAAAATGGGTTGATTATCATTATGTTGCTTCTTGATACCTAGTTTGAATGAGTATAAGACAGAGGAAACTTCATAGTGCCATTTAAACTGTCCTTAGGTGAAATTTATCTGCTATCTCTTTAATTTTAATTGTTCAGGCTGTATTAGTTGCTTTTCTGTTGCTATAATAAAACACCAGGACCAAGAGCAACTTGTGGAAAAATTTATTTTTGGCTTAGAGTTCCAGAGGGATAAGAGTCTGCGATGGCAGGGAAGCATGACAGCAGGGGGTAGGCATGGAAACCAAGCAGGAAGCTGAGAGTTCACACATATCCTCTAGCCCAAGCAGGAGGCAGAGAGAGAAAATAAACAAAACTGGAGGAAAACTATAAATACACTCAAATCCTGACCCCAGTGATGTGCTTTCTTCAAAAAGGCTTTATCTCCCATAATTTAATTCTTTCAATTGCTGCTCTATTGCTGTGAAGAGATACCATGACCAAGACATGGTCGTTTTTCTAAAAGAAAGCACTTAATTGAGGGCGTGTGTTAACTGCACATATGGAAGGAGAAAGACCTCCTCCTCTAATCAGTATGGACAAGTTAATTATAACAAGCTGTTTGGTGTGTGTGCGTGTGCACGCATGTGTGTGTGTGTGTGTGTGTGTGTGTGTGTGTGTATGCATAGGTTGTTCATGAGCAAGATAAGGGTTTTTATAGTTTAATAATAGGTAGTTTAAAAATGGAATATTTGGCAGGCAAATAGGTAAGGTTCCAGAAGCAGAGAATAAACTTAACAAGTTGGTCAAAGCAACATCATAAAACAAAGATATTGTTGCAAGGTGGTCATAGGAAGGATAGTAACAAGGTTATCATAACAAGATGGTCATAACAAGTTGGTGATAATAACCTTTTGAGAGAAAGAAATGATTGCCATTTCCTGGAACAGGTAGTTTAGAACCATTTGTAGGCATCACCAATTCTTGAGAAATTGATTTACTCATAAACAGGAGTAAACCAAGTTCAGTTTTATATTAATTTGTCTTTCAAGTCTAAGATAGAGGCAGTCTCGTTTTTCTCTTGCTTAAAGATTCAGAGGGTTAATCCATTATCATTAGAGTTGAAAGCAGACATGTATGCTGCTAGAGTAGTAGCTGAGAGATTAGAATTGTTAATCTGCAGGCAGCTAGCAGAGAGAGAGACAGAGACAGAGACAGAGACACAGACACAGACACAAACACAGTCACAGACACAGACACAGACACAGACACAGACAGATAGAAGCAGACAGACACTGGGCCTGGCATGAGCTTTTGAAACTTCAAAGCTGGCCCCCAGAGACATACCTCCTCCTATCAGACCAACCCTTCCAAGCAGTTCATCAGCTGGGGACTAAGCATGCAAATATTTGAGTCTATGTGGGACATCCTCATTGAAAACACCACTTTAATTAGTATTTCATAAGTACTAGTGCCTCTAGAGAATATTTATCATTCAGGCCACTATACAATGCAAGGTACAAAATCTTAGTCTGAGGTCTTCATGTAATTGTAATTTTATTTATAAGGGAACTGGTTAATAAAGTAGTAGACATGGAAATGATTGACATGCAATGCTGTCATATAGATACCACTATATATACTGCCTGGTAAGAGATACAAGAGTATCTGTACTGCTTCTTGATTTAGATAATGTATACTGAGAAGCCTTGTAGAGGAGAAAATGTAATATGGAGCTCCAAAAAGGAATTAATTCTTATGTTCCTTTATGCAATCCTTTATTTAATCAATGTATGAAAAGTTAATTAAACAAGGTTTCAGCAAGACACATATGGAACTTTGTTCCTTTGGATCTCACCATTAGTCAAGAATCCTGATGAATTCCATGGTTTAGTAAAAGCAAATTGTACAATGTTAACTATTCTATGGAACAAAGTTTTAGGGAAACCATTCAAGTGGGCCTTCTTATTAAATGAATTGTCACAAATACACACATTATAAAGATGTGACACAGAGTGTTCTGAGAGTGCTGCATGCACTGCAAGATTTATCTCCCTCACTTATGCCAGAAAATACTGCACAAAAGTCTTTGAGGTGAACTAGCAGCTATGTGGGAAAAGGTAGGTGATGCTGATGAAGGAATCTTTGGTGAAATTTAGCTTGTGAACAGAATAATATGAAATAAAAGAATGAACTTCCCTACCTGGCCATATAATGAATGGGAATTCATTTTACAGAATCAGAATGTATAATAGGTTGAGTTGAATACAGCCAGAGAGATGGAGAGAATGAGCATAGAGGAGGCTTGTCATAAAAGTGAATCTCTGTGACTGATCAACTATAAACTAAAGAACAGGGTTGCTCTGTGCTCTAACATTCATTTTCAGGGTTTTCCAGTTTGCCTGTGGGCACAGTCAGCATACCCCACCTTCACAAATCTCAAGTCTTAACAGATTGATCCCTGATCAAGGCAATATTCAGAAAAAGAGTTTGGGTAACTGTTTGGATCATGAGGGTTTTTATTTCATTGACTGATTAATCCATTGTTGAATTGAAAATCAAAGTAGACTATTGAAAGGGAAAGGTAGGGCTTTGGAATTGTCTTTGAAAGATATATATTTGCCTTAGCTCTGCTCTCACCTCTTTTCTCTTCTTTCCTTCCCTCTATTCCCTTTCCTTCCTGTCTTCCACTCTCAACTCTTCTCCTTTCCCCACTCCCTCTTCTCTCCTCTCCTCTACCTTCCCACCAACCAACTTCCTGCCTATGATATACTAAGAATCTTTTCCTTTACCACACCTTTCCCATAATGTTCTGCCTCACTATAAGGCAAGAACACATAATCAAGCGAACACAGTGCTACTGAAGCCTCAGTACCTACAGCCCTAGCAAGCTAGGATCGACCACCCATCTTCAATAAGCCAATTAAACAGGAAAGTGAAAAATAAAACATTCATTCAATGCTGTCATAGTGGAAAGAGGGGTGGGAGGTCCTCAAGCTGACTTTCAGGATATTAATATGAGGTTCAGATTTAAATAGAAGTCGGGAGGCATGTATAGCCACCCAATCATTGTTAAAGTGGAGTCTGACTACCATTGCTGTCTCAGCTCCAGTCTCCCCTTCAATGTGGTTGGACTGACATATTGTCAGAGCTGTGAGAAAGCCATTATATCTTTCTGATTGCTAGGATCTCAGGTTTTTCTGTCTTCCAGAAAGAGACTCCTGTGTAAATTCCACTTTCTTTGAGGTCATTGTTTCAATGGTCTGATAATTTGAAGTAGGGGAAAAGGTGTCCTTTAAATATTTTTCCATTACTTATTTTTTATTCACATTACATCCCAGTCACAGCCCTACTCTCTTCTCCCAGTCCCTCCCTTGCAAATCCCTCTCTTATTGACCCATCCTCTTATCCCCCTTACGTACTGCCCAACCAGGCAGTCCTGGTAGGGAAGGGAAGGGAATCCAATAGCAGGGAACAGAGTTAGAAACAGCTCCCCACTCCAATTGTTAGGGGACTCATACAAATATTTTGATTTCTCCAAGGGCAGTTATAATGGGATAAACCACTGGAAACTATAAGCCCTCATAATATCCTTCCTTTGAGTTGTTCACACAGGTATGACAGGAGAAATGACTAAGAAGATTTAAGATCTGTTGTGAGCCATGAGTTGCATTTCATGTCTGTGATCCAGAATTGTCATGCATCATCTGTAGCTGTAAATAGTTAATCCTCTCTGACCTCCCAGAGGGTCACAAGTGCTCTGTATGTGCCCAAAAGCTCTGGATTCATGAATGAAAGAAAGACTGTTTATATTTTGAAATGCCTTTACTAGCTCAATGGTTGGGCACTTCCAAACCTCCCCATAGCTAGCACACATTCCTCTCCAGTATTCTTGAATCAACATTTGCTAAATCTATATTTTATCTCTGCTACTTCAGACCCAATAGGGAGAATGGCCCCTGAGGTCACTTTCCCAAATTCATACATGTCAGCAGGCTTGTGGGTCTGACTTCTCTGCTTCTCTGTCATGGCAATTCAGCCTATGCCCCTCTCATGGTAGAATTCCTTGTTTTCCCCTTTGTCCTTTGTCCAGGAAATCTAAAAATCTCCCCTCTTTCACTCTGCCCAGTCATTGGCTGCTGGCTCTTTTTTGAACAATCAAAACCCAACTGGGGACAGGGACCCTCGGGGACATATAGAGTCTGGTGTGACTTTGAGAGCTGAATTAAGACCAAGCATTAGAACCAATCCCCAGCAATCATCAAGTTTACTTTATTGACAAAGACATGAAAGAACACAAATATAAAGGTCAATATAATTCTATCTTTCCATTCTATACTCTTCTGCAGCCCTGGGGATTTACTTTCTTTGTCTCCAGGCTTAATTTGAAGACCTTGTTTCTAGTCATAATTTGTAACAAGCCTATGCTGCTCATTTCTAGCCTCAGGGTCATCTCCTTTTAAAATATTTCATAACATTTCATCTCAGACCAATTTGTGTGAGCTCATAGTTTCCAGTGTTTTGTCCCATTATAACTTTCCTGGCAGAAATCAAAATATTTGAAGGGACACTTAGTTCCCTACTTTGTCCTTTGACAGAATAGATATTTGTTTATGTCTAGATTTCAAAGGTCAGATGTTATGCAAACACCATGTCAGAGGTAATATGCATTTTCCCATACACAATGACCCTGTCAGGAGAATCACCATTTTGGATTCGCAATGGTCCCAGAAAAATGCATGGTGCATAAAGGATGCTGTCTATAAAGATATAAACTATGGAATATTTTTATTACAGCTGTCAAGTCAGAAATCATACAGGTCTTTACAGTAATTTGAATTTTTATGCAAATAAGAATCTTATATACTAAACTTTATTCTGTGTCTTTACCCAAAATAATAATATGCTGCCAGGTGTGCAGAAAACATTCAGGTAAAAATTTATCTTTTGTCACTTTCAACTGTAAATTAATTTTCCATTTCCAATGTCCTAAACTATATTCTTGGCTAACTCATCTAACCTGAATTTTGCTGTATAATTTTATACTCCCTTTGTTGATGTACCCGGATAAGTTATGACTTTATGAGCCATGGCCTATTATCAGGCATTTATACTATGCAAGTTATTTTGCATAAACATTCCTGAGGAAATATAAATGCTGCAACTTATTACAGTACCAAGAAAACACACTGCTTGTTGAGAAAGGAAAATCCTTTGCTCACCCTCAAACTTTTTTCCTAGCCACTGATGTTTTATATCTAGATAATAGCTTGTCTCTATCAAATTGTTTCCCCTCTTGTTTGCCCTTCTATCAGATTTAAATTTAAATTTCTATAATGGTAGTATACTGTTTCTCATTTTGTAGTATAAAGTTTAAGGGGAAAAGCTGATTTTTCAGACTCCAGTCCCCATAGTTAATAGTAGTTAAAAGGACAATGTGTTACCTTACTAGTTGGCTTGAGGAGTGATGTGTTATTGAGTAGTGAGCTGAAAATCAAAATAAAAGCATAATTGAGATGAGAATTGATGAGCCCCTTCCAATTAGGAGGAATAGCTTTAGTTCTAAGAGTTAGAATTTCAGCTTCCCATAGCAGCTCATAAGAATTCCCTGACAAGCCAGGCAGTGCTGGTGCATGCCTTTAATCTCAGCACTTGGGATGCAGAAGCAGGTGGATTTCTGAGTTCGAGGTCAGCCTGGTTTACAGAGTGAGTTCCAGGACAGCCAGAGCTACACAGAAAAACCCTGTCTTGAAAGAACCAAAAAACAAACAAACAAACAAAAACAAAAGTAAAAACAAAAACAAAAAAGGAATTCCCTGACATAAGAGTGTGGCCAAGAGACAAGAGAGCTTCCTGCTTTAATTTGGGACTCACATGTGTCAAATTAATTTCACTTTCTTTGGATACATATCTCAGATCAAGAAAGACCTTATATTTAAGGATCTTTTATATCAGAATAATCTATAAATTTTAGGAGATATCTCATTTTTAATATACTTTAAGTTAATTATTCTACATTAACCTTGTTTCTAAGTATCTACCTGATTCTCTGTAATTCTCTGAGAAATTACTTGATAATTTTGTACAGCTAGGAATCTAAAGTTATTAGGAGAGCTAGATAGTAGTGTCATATATTATAGGCATGATTTTGCTTTCAAATCATCTGCTCTATTTGGTCTAAACTGAAGATTAATGTTCTAGAAGACAGGAAAACAAACAGGGGTCTAGAAATAGAATGGACACTCCTTCTTTATCCTCTGTTCTCTTCAAATGAAGAATCTAATAAACTTTGACCTTTTAAAAACTATTAACAGTAGTTTTTAAATTTCCATTTAAATATTTATTTTTAAACACCCCGAATATCCACTCGTGTCATCATTGAGTACCTCTATGTGCACTAAAGTTCTTAAGCAACATTGGCAGGACTCACCTGCTTATGTGTATTAGTGAATCTTTAGTCAGTTGGTGGATTAAGAAATCAACAGCCCCGGTCTTTTTCATCACCCATCCTTTCTGTCCGCCTTGACCCACCCCTTTCCCTTGCAGTTTCTAAAAGAGCTGCACTTAGCTCCACTAAGCAAAACTCACTCCTTTGCTTCACAAGTAGTGGTTAGCCATAATTTCCATGACACAGTGGTTTTAAAAATCTTTTAAAACTTTTAGTCCCTTTTTTTTAGCTAATTCATTTTTATATCAACCCATCCCCTCTAAGAATCAACCATGAGAACAAGTCTTCCAAACAAAGCCTGTTAGACTCTCAATGCTGCCTTAGTTTTTATAAATTTCAAGGAAAAATTATTCAGAATACACTCATGCAAATGATGAAATTATATTTTATATTCAGCACTCCTTGTGCCCAGAGATATCTGCTTTATTTCTGAAGGAACACTCTTCACATACCTTGTAGAACACTAAAGGCATCTTAGTGTGTAGCCAGACCTATGCCAGTTCTCTCATTAGTCCCATTGCTCTCTTTTTGTGCTCTGCCACAGGTCAGCTGAAGGTTAGAAAGGTAGAATCCAGTTACTTACTCCCCAAACCGAAGCTCTTGCTGGACATTGATTCATTCAGAGCTCATACAGACATCTGCTACTACAGACTCCTTTTGGATTCTTCAGTTATTTCTCATCAGAAAACATTTACCAAATGTAAACATGACCATGAAGGACACTCTCTAATCTCTGCCACCAGCTCTATTCCAAACCATATGAGAAGATGGTCAGAATTGTCTCCCTGTGAGTTCAGCTAAACTGGAAGACCAAACTAAGGTAGCCTAATAACCTCATATATGGTGAGTGGCATCACTTATCAAATCTGAGTGCCTCTTAGTTTTTCTTAGAGGAATTAAGGTCACAAATGAGTTCAGCTCTTTTAGAAGCTACAAGGGAAAGGGGTCAAGGTAAACAGAAAGGGTAGGTGTTGAAAAAGACTTGGGCTGTTGATTTTCTTATCCACTAATTGACTAAAGATTCACTAATACATGCAAGCTGGTGAGTCCTGCTAATGTTGCTTAACACTTTAGTGCACATAGAGGCACTGAAGACTCATTTGGCCAGAGATAAGAGTTTTTAGAAGACAACTTAGAAATGTGTGGACAATTGCTTCCTGGGACCATAGAAAACATAAGCCGTCAGTCTACACTTACTGCATTCTGACATCAGCTACTAAAGCAACTGCTGATAGAAACTACTAATGCCTATTGTCAATGACTAAATGCTTCCTAACCACTCATTAGAGACTATAGGATTTCAAATATGGGAGAAAGGGACTTAGGGTAGGGAGATAAATTCCAAATTTATAAATTTCAAAGTTCATTTCAGAAGAAATGAGGTTACTAATCAACAGTTTTGTAGATTGCTCTGAAGATTGGACGGTTAAAAGCCTTGTCAAAAAAGACTTCATGGAATACACAATGTTGGATAGTAAGAGAAACTTAGAGAGTTTAAGATAATTGGACAGAAATCTAACTATGAATTTATAAAAATAATGATCAAAAAGAAGTTTGGAAAATGTGTTCGAATACAAGTTTTGTAGAGACTTTGAGGTCAGCATAAAGTACTTGAGGTTTGCTATCTAAATGAAATAGAAACCTTTGGGAGCTCTGAAAGAAATGAAAAAAGCCGGCATAGGATGCTGTCAGGAATACTGACAGATCAACTGAGTAGCCTAAAAGGGATTAGATTTCGGGCAGCCTGAAGAAATGGGAATCTGAGTGGCATTCCTTACAATCACTCAAGGAAACAGAAATGGCACCATCATTACAGTAATAGCTGAGGAAATGAGACAGAGTGATAAAACTCCCTTTCTGGCAGTTCCACTGGCTGGAGCAATGGGATTTGGGCACTGCTTCTGGAAGACTGCAAAAAAGATCACATTGGCATTTCAAGAACCCATGATGGAAATGGAGGGTTGGCTCCATTTTATGTCCAGCTCATTATAACCTGATAGTGAGCTGGAAGTGTGATTTCCAAGGAACTAAATGAAATGTCTACAGCATGGTCACCTTAACTATTTGTAATGCATTTGCTCATATAAATCCATGTGGCAGTTTTTGAGCATATCATCATCCAATGATATTAACCAAAGATATAAATACAACAGTTGAAGGACATGCTGTAATTAGAGCTAATGAAGTCTTGGTAATTCCCATCAACCAAGAATAGTACTATATCAGCATTTTACTTTCTATTTATACTACCATGTATGTGTGTGTGTTTGCGTGTTTATATATAAGCTGCATATCTGTTAATGTGAAATATGAAAGACTTTGTAACATCATTTAAAGCAGCATCTGCCAAATTACTAAAGCACGGTATTTCCAAGTTATTTTTCTAATAGCACACATTTCCTTAATACTATACTGAGGAAAATCTGTCTTTGGCACAAAGCTAGCTCATCATAATTGCTCTTGCCTTTCTCTCTTGTCATTTGCAAACTGAATGAATTAAAGAACCAAACTTAAGAGAGAAAAATAGAAGTGCTTCGGGAAAGTTATGAGTGGCCATTTCTTACAGAATTATTTCTTTTAATAAGTCCATTTTCAAGCTCTGTTGTTGCAGGATGAAGACCACAGACTTGTGGATGCTTTCAGAATTAGAAGAACATGTAAGGAAACATGATTAGAATTACCCAAAACCTGAAGAGCAAGAATAATAAAGAAGATAATGATAAAAGAATCTGAGAAATAAAATAAAACATCTTAGAAGTTCCTAACTTACAATTCACACAGCAGCTATTAATGTGCACAGAAGAATCAGCACAATCAAAGGATTTCCATAGGAAGTCGGTGTCAATATCCATAATGCCTGATGTTGGAAAAGTTATTTCCTTCTAATGATATAGGGTATTCAAACCATAACCATGAAAGCCATTAATATGATAATAAAAACTTCAAGTGAAATCGTTAGAATAAAATTTCAAAATTATTCCAATCAGGGAAAGCATTTGCCTAGTTTCTCTCATCACATATATTTAAATGGTTGGTAGTTACTATTTTTTTGGTAGATAACAAACATATGAAGTATGTGTGTACATGAACACCTGTGTACGGGCCTGAATGTATATAACTTCCTTTACTATCTTGTTCACCTTTTATTCTTTAAAGAAACTAGGCAACCTATAAAAAAGAGGAATGGGACAACCATTTAACCTCAGTAGCATTAACATTCAAAATGCTCTAAAAACAACTACAACTGGAAAAAAGCAAATGATTAAATTCAAAGTGGGTAAAGAACTAAATATGTCCATAGATAACACAGTATATGAACCACGTTTCATAACATAATTGAACTAACCACTGTGTAAGTGAAAATGTGAGAACTGTAATGTGATATCATTCGATACCTCTGATGATATGCTTCCGTTGAAAGTAGCAAATGTTAATATGGTTGAGGATACTCAACACTACCAGCATCATTCTTTCTCAAGCATCATATGGGAAATTCTTTCCTGTTTGTTTGGTTTCCGATTGCTTGGATTTTGTTTGTTTGTTTGTTTTATTTTTCTCTGGATTTCTTTTATTAAAAATAGATTTTTCTGCAGTGTATTCTGACTATGGTTCCCTTTCCCGAACTCGTCTGAGACCCTCCCTACATCCCCTCCCATCCAAGTCCATACTATTTCTGTCTCTCTTTAAAAAAGAGACATCTGAATAATAACAATAAAGTAAACTAAGGCAAAAACAAAACAGAAAAGAACAAAACACATGAACAAGCAGAAGAAAAAGCACAAAAAACTCATATAGACTCACAGACTCACATGTTCACATATACAAAAGTCTCATAAAACACAAAACTGTTGTCACAGAAGCCTTCTATGTGCCTCTTAGGCTAGACAGAAAACCATCAAAGAGAATTCTTCAAAATTTTGATAGGAATGCTGAAGTGCAGTTCTCCACAGTTGATGGCTTCTGGCAGGGTGTAGGTGGGGAAGGACTCACTTTTCCTTAAGGGGCTGGCCACTGAGAGCTTGACTATGCTCAGGTGAGTACCTGGATAATACAAATTGAACCTGCAGTAATTGAAAGGTAGCATCGACTTTTTTTTAGGCTCAATTGCATACAATAATAACTGTCTTTTGTAATTGTACATAGGAGTCAAGGAGTTAAGTTTTTGCAAAAAAGTTATAGTTTACAAAAGAAAAAAATTAAATTATCTGGCCTGAGTCACTGCCTTAATAAAACTTTATATTCTAATGCTAAGGTTTATGTTTGGTGAATGGAATAAAAACAAATTTTGAAGACAATTTCCTAGATAAGTCTTTTCATGCCCTCTTTCTTGGATTATGTTTAAAAATTTGTCTAGTTACACAATGGTATGATTTATTGATTTATTCCCTATGAGTGAATTTACATTATATTGATTGGCTTGTCCATAACTCACACTCTTGCTTCAGCCTCTGAAGTATCTGAGATTATAGGTGTATGCCATTATATACAGCACTCATATATTTTTAGATGAATCCTTTGAGTCCTTAAATATCTGAATAAATCTGTATCTAGAACTTACACTTGAATTACAATTTCAGTGTAGATAGTTCTAAGTTTGAAATCTTTTTCTTTATTCATAACTTTAAATTTTGTTTTAATATAATATTTTTAGTTAATCTGTGAGATTTATTTCATGTATACACTATATGGAACAAGCAAAAGAAATGTATTCTTAGTACTACCATTTGTTTTCAGACTCCATTTAATCATAGGGAGAAACTAAATTCAAGGTCCCAGGCCCTAGGGGAGCTGGGCAGGTCCCTGTAGCTGAATAGCTTCTGTTGTAAACAGATGTCTGAGCCCAGACATCTCAGGGACACCTGTAAAAAGAACTCTCATGTAAAAAGAGAGTTGCATGAGTCCAGTCATCTCAAGGACAAGGTCAGAGTCAAATAAGTTCATGTTCCCAGGCCTAGAAGCTAACATCTATCCCACTTGTCCAAATGTTTTCTTAATTCTTTGTTAACAGGTAAAGAGTATTGATATTGCTGTTATCTAAACCAAGGTGCATAGTTGTAAAAATATATAACCAATTGCCTGTTATGGCCTAATTGATTACATGCAGCTGACCTGCTCCTTTGTTCCCCCCTATCATCACCCTGAGTTCAGGACCTAATGGAGGATAAATTAAGAACCTTGAAGCCAGGTACCCTGGATATGGCCCAGTCTCCAATGGGCACTCCCTTTTTATCCCATAATTTTAAAATACAATTTGATAACACTGCAGCTACCCCCTTGAATTGTGTTCCAATCCCTTAAAAATCTCCATTCTGAACCACAGTACAAATCCAGAACTGGCTACCTCTGTCAGCACTCAGAAAATAAAACTTTGACATTTAAGCTTCTGTATTTGAAGTGAGTTTTTTCAGCTTCTGCCTTGAACACAACAATACAATATATTTTGATCTATTCCCAGAGTGCTTAAAAGAAACTCATCAGACCAGCAAGATGGCTCAGTGAGGAAAAACTCTTGCCACCTAGCCCCACAATCTGAATTTGATCTCCAGATACACACATTATAGAAAGAAGTGACTCCCAAAAATTGTCCCCTGATCTGCACCTGTAACCTTGGTATTCATGTGTCATACCCACAGCCCATACACATAAATACAGTAAAAATAATTTTCTAAAATGAAATTCATAATAACATATGAATATTTAGATATGAATTTAACACTAGAATATTTATTTTTATTCACATAGATTTACATGCGCAGTTCCTCTTGGCAAGAGTGAAGAGTAAAAGAAGGATAGAAAATAGTAATGGAATCTGTTTTATCATTTCCACTGCTGGTTGAGAAAGGAGGGATCTTTGCACATGAGTTTGACTGTACAATCCCAGGACCTGCTACAGAACCATAATGACACCACAGAGCAAATTCTGCAGTGCAAGCATCTTGTTGCTTAAATCCCATGTCTCCAAAGAAAATCCCATATGCAACTATTTTCCTAGTCCCAAACTGTCAATTTTATTAATATGACTGTGAAAAGATGGGATTTTACTAAGCAAAGATACAGTGGAACAAACCTGTTTGTATGTTGTTTGCAGAATTACAAGTTTGCCGAACTTCCTCATCTCTGATGTTTTTTATGCTTTCCATGAGTCAAGGTTTTCATTATCCATTTTGCCTTTTGAACTTCACATTACATCTTTGAAGTATGAAAGGTTAAGACTCTCAAATGATTCCCACTGAAAAAGAAAAGAAATGAGGACAGAAAATAAGTAATTTGACCAAAGTTGCAACTTAACTTCAAATCCATCCACAATAACAAATTTCTGGTTCAAAATTCTTTTCCCAAGTGCCCAGGAAATAATGGCTCAACAAATCCCACACACAAGGCAACTGGGAGCAGGAGTCATCAAACAAAGACTTCAGACATTCCAATGACCTCTCAAATTTCTCTGTGGCCGTAGTAAATCTAAAATGACTTTTCTCCTTTTCTAGCCTAAAAATATGCAGGGGCACTTCACCATGTCAGCACAGAACTAAGACATGCTCAGCTTTTAGCTCTGATGTGTGCAGCCTGGGGCTTGTACCAGAGCACCAAAAACCACAGCTCTGCTTTGCAACAAGACAGCAGGCACAGTCTTTCATCTCAGTCAACTCATGCAGAAGTACAGGAGCTGGAGCTAGAGAATAAAGGGCCAGTGCAATGTAATCTCTCCCTCTTTGCTCTTACCCATCGAGGTAGTTTTATGATTCATCTCAACCTCTTTGAGGTCCATAAAGGAAACTTCAACAAGACATACAATAGTGGTAGGAAAGCTCCGGCACTTTTAAGCTTTATGATTTGTGCTGGTTTGGCATTTTCTAGAGGCATTCATCGGGGATCAAAATATTAACCACAAAGTCTGCACACTCCCCTGGAAAATCTGATGACTGGGCAAAGTCATTTCAAAGCCTCTTAGTATCACTTTGGGAAAATCAAAGGTATTTTTTCCTCCATAACTTTAAATCTGGAGTTTAGCACCTTTGACAGGTCATCTCAGGCCTACATAGAAACTGCAGGACCCTCTGGTTTCCAGTGTTGATGATCTCTGGGTTAAAGAAAGTATATCCAACAAAAGGAGGGCAGCAAGCTACCATTCGAGAACTGTGTTTAGCAGTGAGACTGGAACTTTGCAAAGATTGCCTTCTTTTCAATAATAAGACCACCACTCCTAATATAGGAAATTCATGCATATAATATAGTCCAAAGGGAACACCATCACTATTTCCAATTGACTGAATTTAAGAGAATATAACTAATACTGATAGATTAATTTTAAGAAAATTTTACTTTAACACAATGAATTCTTGATCAATTATAGATCTTTATCGGATTAAAAAAAAAAAAAACAATCTTTGCCTTAACTTAAAACCAATTTAGTTTTAGTCTAAAATTTTGAAATAGCTCTTTCAAGAGCTCTTATCTGATAATAGATATTAAAGTCTTCAATATTGAGAAGTCTGTGTCAGTGTATGAAATAAAGTATTACTTACTTCAATAGCCAAGGACATGCATGATTACAATGTGAATGGCTAAAGTGGGAGGAAGAAGGAGCAATGAAATTTCTAGATAATGGTAGCACCAGGATACCTAAGGTCAGGATATGAACAGTTTGGAGTGGAATATGGGAAAGGTCTCCTGCAGCATGGATACAATGCTAAGGGAAACAGAAGAGCAAACAAATGTTGACTCAGATTTGGCAAAGTCCCCAAGACTGTGTTACTCTTCCCTTCACTGTTAATTCCTGGGGACAGTCTCCCAAATTTGACAACAGGTTCATCAAATCACATTGCTCACAAATCAGCTCAATTCTAGTTCATTCTAGGCTGTTTGGGTTCCACTGTCTCTGTGATAAAGGAAACCAACAGGTAAAGTTTCTCATATAATCTAATGCAAAAACATTATTTACTGACTGACTTAAATCTCAGTTTGACCATAGAGGAAACAATGCAGACTAAAACTAATAACTAAAACGTACCGGTCTACATTTTCACTAATTGGATAAGAGATGACAAAATTGGAAAAGAGCAAGGAGAGGAATTTGAAAGAGTTTGGAAGGTGAAAAGAGACAGGAGAAATGATGGAATTATAATCTCAAAGAGTAAAAATTGATAATTCTAAACACTTATGTATCTATGGTTGGCAATGTAGCTCAGTGGTATAATACCTGCTTATCATGCATGAAGCCCTGGATTTATAATTCTAGCCACACAAATAAGACAGAAGGGAAGAAAGGAGGAAGGGAGGAAGAACGAATAAAGAGAGGATGGAGAGAAAGAGATGGAAAGAGGAAGAAGGAAAAGGGGGGTTAAAAAGGGGGATGAAAGGGGGAGGGAGGAAGGGAGGGAACATCAGGGAGGAAGGGAGGGAGATAGTTTCCTGTCTAAATAGTTCTGCAAAATTCCAAAATGTAGCATGAACATTTGTTTAGGCATTTAAAACTAGGACATCTTTTCAGAAATGTAAAGTATTATATGTATAAAAATATTAATATCTAAGATTAATAATTAAATGTTAATATATTTTAAAATAGGGATTATTTCTTACAAATACTTGTTATGTTATTCTAAATTATCACATTTGCAAGAATTGTAATTCATATAGAAGGATTCATAAAGATACATAAAGGGCTATTAAATATTTTAAAATATAAAAACCAAACTTTCCTTTAAAATAAAAAAACCAATTATTTGGTAGATAAAATATTATTTTTAAAAAATCTTAGCTTGTTTCTTTAAATTAAATATAGTACAAAATGCTTTTGTTTCTACTACAGACCAATTGGTATTATTCTAGTGTACAATCAGAAAACATATTTGCACCTAAAAGCATTGAGAGTTTTGAGTAAGAAGAACTGTCAGCTATGGTGATGGCCACTGCTGAATACAATGTGTTAATGAGGGTACTCTGACCCAGTGTGTCCTCACCAGCTTGTCTGTGACCCCTCTAATTCTGAAAAGTTTCTTACTCGCATTCCTTTATGTGGTTACCAAGGTCAGCTCCCTCCTAATGGCATTTCAACCTCCTGCTGACACATGGTTTCTGGCATGCCACAGTAGAAGAAAGAGGGACTCCTAGGATGGATCCTTCTTCATCCAGAATTGGTTCCATCATTGCTCATTCCTGAGGTAGAAATGGGATTTCACCAAAACAAGACACCTAGTCTTTGGTCTTCTATTTGCCTAGGACAGAAGAGACTAGTCATTAATGGATGCTGGCTATATCAAGTACAACATCCAACAAACTCTTTCCTCTTTTGATGTCTTCCTTGTTATTTTTGTTTCCTATTACTTCTGCAAGAGAGCGATCACTTCCTACATGATGAGAGAAAAACATGTTGAGTTTTTTTGTCTTTGTTTGCTAGTGTGCCCCTTCCTATCCCTTCTGAGTGTACCTCCTGGGTACATTTCTCCTAGATGTTTAGCATCCTGTCCTTGACCAACAGAGGCTTTCTTGTACTAAATAACAGACTGCTAGATAAATTTCTGCTACCTAAGACTAAAAAAGTGCACTCTGGTTTTTGCATCTAAGAATCCTCAATGATAAATGTTGCAAATAATTAGCCGTCATACACAATGAAGATAAATGGAAAAGGTGAATTTCTGAGCAGTGAAATTTTCTATAAATTTTTAATTAAACTCAAATTCAGTGGAATTTAAAACTGAACTATCAAACTGAATAAAAAGAAGGCTAAGAGATAAAAAATTACTGTCTTTCAAAATGGCATCATGTGAGAGAGAGAGAAGGTGTCTTCATTCTTTATATATACCAGATGTATTCCTTTGGGAAAATTTGAAAATAAGCTCTGATAATCATTTCTTCTATTTACTCTCTCTTCTAGGCTGCTTTCCCTATGCATAAAATCAACTTCCCCTTTACCTCTATTTTGCTTTTTTGTCATAATCCAGTTATTTGGGATATCATACCTGCCAAGTATAATTTTCTAGTTTGTTTTTTGTTTATGTAAAGCCATTGCTAGGAAGAACTTAAATTCCTAATCCAACTTTTGAAGTTTGCCAATACTGAAAGAATGTGAGATAGCTGTGGTTATCAATGTTTGGTGGAGCTTGACTCCAAGCCTTGTTTTCTGACTCATATGTTTACCATGGCTTCCTAAGTCAGAAGTCTCAATACGCATTTCTCTGTAATTACTGAGCTGTGTATACTATGTTATAATCTATATATGCTAAAATACACAGAAACTAACTTTAATAACGATGTCACGGTAAACTTAGTGTTTAGAACGGCCTCATATTGAATAGCTGCTGAGCTATAGCTTCCTGAAAAGTTCTTCATTATTTGGACATGGCTTATGATCATGGGAGCTTTCTTGCTGAAGTAATTACTTATTATAATATGTCTTTTGAAACAGTTAACTTATTCCTTGGAGTGACTACAGTTACTTGGCTTATAGGCATCAATGTCTATTCTGCATAGTAAATCCTAGAAATTATTAATTATCTCACTTAAATAGTATACCCAGATACATCAGTATTCCTCACCTTAAAAGATTGATTGCTGTTTTAATAGAAGCCATTGTTTATGGTGCTTTGCTTAGAAAAACCTTTCACTAACCACATGCAGGGTTAACCAAATGGTACAACAAACTATATTCAGTGTGAATCAGTTCACTTAGGTATTACTTCTCAAGTGGTTAAAGGCATTTGGCATAACAAAAGCCAAGTCATGGATAGATATATTATTAACAAAAACAGCCTTCTGTCTGGACATCACTGGCCTGTACCCCATTCTTGTACATGTTCTTTGTCCTCAAGATGCTTTATTTTATGGACATACACACACACACACACACACACACACACACACACACACACACAGAGGGAGAGAGAGAGAGAGAGAGAGAGAGAGAGAGAGAGAGAGAGAGAGAGAGATTCCTTAAAATGAAAATTAATGGCATACTGTGGCAAGAGAAATGGTGAAGGCATAACTCCGCTGCATCAGTGTCTGTTTGCCCTAGATCTGACCTTAGATCTGTGAACATGGCCCTTAATGGTGCTGAGAAGAACACAAATGAATCCAAGACACAAATATCAAAGTGTAAAACTTGAGGGCACCTCGGGAAAATATGACTATATACGTAAAATAAGTTTGGAGCATCATTCTACTGTAAGGAGAGTAGGTAGTGGCCAAGGGCAAGCCCACAGCTGTCACCCTCCACTGGTCCTCTCCTTTCCATTTAAGAATTGTCCTAATTACATGCTCCAGATTAATTGGTTTTTATTAATAATACTGAACACAACAGTTGGATATAGGCTAGATCATGTTTGATATTTATGTTCAAAGAGTTTCAACATTCCTCAACTAAGCAGTTACTGAGAAATAGAGTGAAACATGAAATATGCAAGAAATGATACACTGTAGTTCTTTCATTACAATTCTATAGTTGCTAAAACGTACATTTGGATTCTTGAGGTTGATGTCATGCACCAAAGGGAAACTCCCTCTATAATTATTTAACACTAAATTATCACAGTTCTCAACCATCACACTACATTTAAAATGTGTTTATTGACTCTTCAGCTTCTTCTGAGATGTAGGGTCATTCGAGTGAAACAATCCTTGTGATCAGATAGGTTATCAACCATTTGCATATTGCATTTCTGTTGCTACAGAAACCCCTAGTTCAGTCTCTGATACATCCCAGTATAAGTTGCCTTTCCCTCCTATTGAGTCACTTCAATCACCCATCATCATTGGTTTTGTCCAGACTTGATTAACAGTTCAGGTGTCAACTTAAACTAATATAGCTTAATGTTGAAGCTATCTACAATCCCAACTGGTGTAAAATTCTTTCCTGTTAAGATCTTTTCCACCTGTTTAGCTGCCAGTGCAGAATATGGAACTAGTCACTCATGTATTTCCTTATATCTGGGTGGTGGTGAATGGACACTTTCCCTAAACCACCTACTGTGTTTGGAGTCTGTACCTATGGAAACACATACTGCATATTGAGATTGGTTCCCTAAATAAAAGAAGCTCATTTTCCAAAGAAAAGCCCCTAACACACAAACCTTACAAGAAAATGGTGATCATGATTTCATTCTGACAGAAAACTTCAACAAAAATTTTGGGCAGCATACTAATTAAACATCTATTGTATGCCAGGCATTATTCTATCCAAAATCATTTGAAAGAGCAGATTAAATTCTTGTACTCATAAAACATAAAGAGTAAGCAAATATAAAAGGGGCCTGAATAAAAATAGATTATTGTGTCAATCTTGACAAAACTAAGTAAAGAAGCTGGGACTTATGAAACAGGTCCTTCACCCAAGATTGCCTAATAGGAAGTATTGGAGAAGCCCTGTCAGCACAACAGCAGTGCACAGAAGCCCACATAGTCTCTCACACAAAAATACCAGTTACATAGTATATTCTGGCATATGGTCTGTGTTCAGTACATTTTATCACATGACTGACACTCCCTAAGGTCTTTCAGGAAGTGCAATCCCTTGTCTTCAATTGCAACTTCCTAGAAATATAGTTTTAAGTATAATAATTGATTAGTCTCTTTTTACAACATCTCTGTAAACATGTTATTAATTGAATTAAACTCTTCAATTAAGCATTCTTACAAAAGTTAAATCTGAGAATGTCCACAAATGGAGTTGATTGCTTTCTTCTGAGCCTCCAGCCTTCCCCATCTGTCCCCACCTGAGAAAAGCAGGCGTGTGTTTTGATTAGTTGCATAACTGCTCCACCCTGTCACACTCAGCAACTATCTGGATTTGGAAAGGAAGCCAGAGATTTGATGACACACAAAATTCTCTTATGATGTGTCTCATTTTGACTCGCAGAAAGCATACATGATAAAAAACAAACATAGGGCCAGTTTAGTAGGGAATAAGTGAAGCTAAGAGAAGTAAATCAATTACTAGTAACCTAGTAACGTAGGAGGAACTCTGACCCACTTGTCTTTAGTTTTTATGTGGTTATTTCATTACTAGCAAAAACAAACAAACAAATAAACAAACAAACAAAAACCAATTACTTCAAGTTCTGCTAGGACTGAAAGTCTCCATTTCCACCATCCAAAAGGAAAGGAGACGTGTTGAAAGACATGTTGAGAGGCTCAGCCTAATTAAATGTATTTTCCTGGATTTTTCCCTCTACTCTTCACATTTAGGACAGGCTATGCTCAGTATGCTAATATGTTTCTCAGACTTAAGCCCAGTCTTCCTGGCTCACCTCTGGGATGCAGAGCTGAAACAACAGGGTTGGTTATATGGTAGTCTCCATATAACCAGTGAACCAAAGGCATAGAGATTCCCAAAGGAAGACCCTGCTTGCCCCTTGCTCTTTCCTTTGTCCCAGGATTCCCATTACTCTGTCCTTCTATGAGTAAGCCTCAGTAAGATTTTACCCTCATGAAAGCAGCAATTATAACTTTACCAGAGATACCTCACCTAGACAGCATAGCTGGTTCTCTGAGCTCAGAAGACAGGAGCTCAGAAGAGTGACCACACCCTCTCATCCTTCCTTGCCCAGACCCTCTCAGCCTCCACCCAGGCCTTTGTGCTTCCTCAGACAGTATGAGGGCAGTAGCTTCCTGCAGTTTCAGGGCTTTGATTCTTAGCTAGCCTTCTATCCTTTTGAGAGTTGGCAACTTTATGTCTGATTAAATTTCTATTTATTCAACTCTTCCCTAACAAATTACTCATTTGGTTTTCGTCTGCTTTACAGACCCTAACATACCCTCTTTTCTAAGTCTACCCTGCTGGTCACATTTCTAAAAAGGACTCCAAATGCTTTCTTGCTAACGTCTCTAAATGCTAAACATGTGCCAAGAAAGCACTCACTTGTTCTCTGCATGTGCCTTATTTTCCAAGAAAACGCATTTCCCTGGTTTCTGATATTGTCTTAGAATAGATACATTATGCCTCCTTACGTAAAGTCAGAATTTTCCCTGTTTTAATTTCTTTCTTCATTCCTTCTTTCTTCATTTAGCAACCTAATTACCTACCCACTTGTCCATCAATCTATAGTTTACCACTTGGTTCAAATATCTCCCAGCTAGCTCCATAATTTCTCCTCATTCCAAATATTTCTACTTATATAAGTCATATATATGAATTTACAACATATATATTGCATAAATTATAGTATATTTATATAGCAATAATGTAAAAACAAACAGAATTACAGCTTAAAAATAAATAATTTTACCAATTGTTATCCAAGAGAACCACAAATCGAAAACAACCTAAATGTTTAATATTCGAGTGATTCTATTTGTTCATTATAAAAAATAATACACATGTAATGAAAATGTTGCAAAAATTTTAGAGACATGAAAAATGATTATAGACTTAATATTAAATGAATAAATAAAGATATAAGTGTCACCATGCTGAGAGATCTCAACTGCATTCAAATACATAAAAATGACAAGAAAAGAAAAATTTATTTAATAAAAGAGGAAAGCAGAGAGTAATAACTTTTGTTTAGATTTCCTCAGAGGCCACTATAATTTTTCTACTTCCTCCTATTGTGTCACATGGTCAATGGTAAGGAACATTTCATAAGACACAAAAAGCAGTCAAATTATTTCATGTTGGCCTCTGAATGTGTTAGTGTCAGCAAATGCAGACAGATAAAGTCATCTCTCTAACCGTAAGTTGCTTCTTTATATATAATTTTCAACCTAAATTCACCAATGTAAGGTAATAAACAATGTATTTGCAACCTGAAGCTTAGGCTTTAGTTTTGGGTCTGACCTGTTCTAATAATGAGCTTCAAGCATATTATTTAAACTGTCTGATCAATATTTTCTCATTTATAAACATATATTTTCAATATCCCACAGGATTGATTTTAAGCAAGAATAGATTGCTTTTATAGCTAAAGTAACATTATACAGATAGAACAGGTTATAGTTAGGAATATATAGGTATACCCATGTTCATATATGGACATAATAACAATTGGTGAAGAAAGTGGCTTTAAATTTCAAAGAGGAGGGCTATGTGCGAGGGTTTGGAGGGAGAATAAGAAAGGAAGAAATACAATTATACTATAATCTCAAAAGAAAAATTTAAAATTCTCTATAAACTGAAAAGGCTATATAAAATATTTTCTTGTTAAAATATTTTGCTTCTAGGACACCATTGCCACAAGTAATTAAAATATCTCTCTTCAAACTACTAAATGCTGATAAATTGTTCCCTTTTGGTAAATAAACATTACAATTCTACATTTTGAACTTGAATAAATGGAAATTTCAACCAGGAGTAGTTAGTCTCAAGATTCTCTTCCTACCTCAGAACCTCCCTCCTCTTCTCCCTTCCCTCTCCCTCCCTCCTTTCCTCCTCCTATCTCCTTGTCTTGATGAGGAATATGAAAGCCACTTCTAAACCCACACATTAATGTTTGTGACCACAGACAAAGCATTTATTTAAGATTAAGAGCTGTGTCCTACAAATACACATTCTGGAAGCCAGTTAGCTAAGGTCTATACTGCTGTGATATATCTTAATTGATCACTGTCAGCATTAGTCTTTCTAATGGCCTCATTATTCTACCCTTCCCCTGTCTGGGATTCTGAATTTTAAGAAGAACATATTTCACAAAGCAGTTTTCACAAACATGTCATGTTAGGGGATGTGTTTGGCTCCATTTACTATCAGTTCTATCTTTATATGGACATTGCCTAATTCAATGACAATTTTCTATAGTTTAAATAATAAATCCTGATAATTAGATTTTACCAGTATTCAATAATTTTACAAACCACAACTACAAGCTAAATTTTTACAATCATCTTGATAGTATGACAATCTTGAGAGAATACATAATCTCTTAAGCTCTTCACAGATATAAAGCCAGGAGGATATGTTAATTTATTAGTATTACCAAACCAAACTGAATACTTTATAAGAAAAATCATTTTTCTTTACCTAAAGATTTTGGAGGCTTGTTGCAGTTACTTTTCTATTGCTGTGATAAGATACCTTGAACAATATAACTTTTAAAAGAAAGAGTGTTTGTGGCTTATAGTTTTAGAGGGTTAGAGCCCATGACTATCATGGTAGTGAGCATGGCAGCAGGCAGGTATGGTGTACTTCAGCCAAAGTTGAGAGTTCACATCTTACGACACAAACATCAGACTTGCAATGAGTCTTTGAAATCTTTTCTTTTTCATGGTTTTTATTGGTTATTTTATTTATTTACATTTCAAATGTTATCACCTTCCCAGTTTCCCCTTCACAAGCCCCCATCTTCTCGTCCCTCCCCCTGCCTCTATGAGGAAGCTCCACCACCCACCCACCCACTACTGCCTCAGTGGCCTAGCGTTCTCCTACCCTGGGTCATCAAGCCTCTACAGGACCAAGGAGCTCCCCTCCCAGTGATGTCAGATAAGGCAATCCTCTGCTACATATCCAGCTGGAGCCATAGGTAGCCCCTGTGTACTCTTTGGTTGATGGTTTAGTCCCTGGGAGCTGAGGGTGGGGAGTCTGTTTGGTTGATATTGTTGTTCTTCCTATGAGATTACAAACCCCTTCAGCTCCTACAGTCCTTGCACTAACTTCCCCATTTGGGTCCCCACACTCAGTTCAATGTTTGGCTATGTACAGCTGCATCTGTATTGGTAAGGCTCTGGCAGAGCCTCTCAGGGGACAGCCACACCAGGTTCCTTTCAGTAAGCACTTTTTGGTACCAGCAATATTGTCTGGGTTTGGTATCAGCAGATGGGATGGATCCCTGGGTGGAGCAGTCTCTGGATGGCCTTTCCTTCTGTTTCTGTTCCACTCTTTGTCCCTGCATTTCTTTCTGACAGGAGGAATTCTGGATTAACATTTTTGAGTTGGTTGGATGGCTCCATCCTTCAACTGGGGGCCATGCCATCCACTAATGCTACAGCACTATTCAGTAGGGGGATGAGAATAATCTCGGGGAAGTAGATAGAAAGAGGGATCTTGGAGGGAGATAAGAGGGGGGGAGGGAAAAAGTTGGTCCAGTTCAGATATGAGAGGAGATAGGGAGGAAGTACAGAGGGTCAGGAATTTGAAAGTAGGTGTGTGGCAGTGGTGAAGGGGGAACTGGGAGTAGCCACTTGAAAGTCCCAGATGCCAGGGACCCAAGAGGTTCCTAGGACCCAACAAGGAGGACTTCAGCCAAAATACCCAACAAAGGGGAGTCTTTGAAATCTTAATGCCTACCCCCAGTGACAAACCTCCTTCAACAGCATCACATGACCTACAGTTCGGTCAACTGGGAATCAAGTAGACAAATAAAGGAAACTGTATTCTCATTCAAGCTACCACAAGGCTAAAACATCCAATTCACAAGGCCTTAGGAGCACACTATACCTGCTCAATGAAAGGACAGAGGAGAAGCACATTAAATAGTGGCTTGTCATACATAATAAGCAGGACAGGAATCTAGAGTGGACTCATTGGGTAAAAGCCCAGCTCTTTAAGTAAGTAAGCCACTTGCATAGAATCTAATCCAATCCCTCCAGATAGGCATTAGTTTCTGCCTAGGGCAACCTGTGGCTTATTTGTGTTCTCTGAGAGCCCTCTTCTAAGTTCCATCACATAACACTATTACAGTGTATATTCAACTTTGAGCACACAAAATATGGAAGTGAGTAGGGCAAACCACGTCCAAAACAAATCGTGCAGCAAAAGGGATAATGCATTTCTACTTTCCCATATTTGACCTATACTAACAAAAGCACCAAGTTCTGACTGTCCTGGTTGGTCATAAATTTATTTCAGATTTCTTTCCAGTGTGGAAATACCTTTAACAGCACCTCAGGCTAGGCAAGAACTAACTTAACTGTTTAAATACTACTTGGAAAGCTATTCTCCTGTTTTATGTATAGGTCTAGTTTACTCACTCAAGAATTGAGTATCCTTTAGTAGAATGTTTAGAAGACAAACATATTGTAGAAGTCAAAAGCATTTGCTCTCCAAACAGGACTTGGTACTTGCTTCCTTCTAAAGCCCTGACCCACTTTACTAAACATATGGTGTCAAGTCTTTTCTCTAGATACAGAATGAATTCCATGAGAGTCGAGCCCACATTTTGTTGCTTTTTATACCCAGCTGTGCATTATGTTCGGGAACAAATGAATAATAAATAGGAAAATAATGTTTCTTTTGTATAGAATGAAAATAAATGAGTCTGTAGCTTGAACATACTGAAATAGCTTTGTGTTCTGCTGTAACCAAGATAAAACATTCTGCACCTTCCCAAGGTCAGCTCAGTCATCGTAAGCAGCTTGGGTATATTCCCTTCAAGCTCAACATTTGCAGACCCTTCCTTCCTCTATATTTCATAATTGACTGATTTTTCACCAAAAAAAAAAAGTTACCAGGATAGAGTTATATATCAAGAAATCAGATAAAATGTTTCCTTCTTATTGCCCAACTGAAATATGCATTTTAGACAGGAAAATAGGATTAAAATAGAAAATGAAAGAAGTCACAATTGGGGAAGATAATGTGAGCTGGGAGAATTTCTGTTGTTATTTACTTGTCTTTTGTCCCTCCTATGTTTGCCTTCCTGGATCATATAATCTACATCTTAGAGATGGATTTTCCCCCATGTAAGAAAGAGAATGTGGTTTACCATGATTTGGTTTCTATCAATGCATTTATTTGAGATTCTTAGCCTCGGGTTCCAACAACTTATGGTAACACACTTAGTCTCCACTAACATTAATTTTCTTGTTGTTAGAGATTATTATGGGATTTCAGTATAAAATTCTCTTAAAACAGTGGCATGTGTTCTTATTTCAAATAAATGTTTAGGAAGTGCATTACATCTAAGTCTAATGAACCATATAGGTGTAGCATGAAACTTAATGTCATAAATCAAATAAGATATAGATACAATCATTTAATTTTTCATCCTATAGCTACACATTTTTCTATACTGAGCAATCATTTTAGTTTATTAAATACCCTTTCCCATAAAGTATCTTCTCATCTCTTCTCAGAGTTAATCATCTTCCTTTTTACATAGCCTGTTCATAAAATAAATTATCAAGCTTAATATGAGATACAACAACTAAATAGTCACTATTTTCTGAAGATTTTCAATTTGTATTTGCAATAGAATTGTGGAAATCGAATCCATTATTTGTATGCTCCTGCAAAATAAAAAGTGTACATATGTAGACAATCAATGTTTATAGTTTAGAAAAAATAGTAATCAATTAAGATTATGGAATTGCTCTATGGTTTGTTTTTGTGGCAAATTTTATTCTTGAGTCCATAATTTCTCACTGTGTCCCTGCTGTTGATGGGAAGCTAGGAGGATAGAATGACTGGGTTATTTATTTTATGCCATGGCTTTGCAAGCTGATAAGTGATTGTGTTTGCAATACCCATTATGGATGCATAGAAGCCCTGCTTTATAATTAATGCCCTATTCATTCATACTGCTTACTTTCCTGGATGCCACAATAAGAAATCAATTTCAAAAAATGATAAAGCTTATTCAAAAAACATATGTGTGATTTTTACAAAGGTAGTATATCCTTGCTGTCATGATTAAGAACAATCATGACTAACAAAAGAAGGGAAAAGAAAAGAGAAGAGAAGATCAGGAAAGATGGTAAGTAAACTTTTCCATCAGTTTCCAAATGAAGAAAACAGATCAATTAAGGTTTTCAAATGACAAATTTTAAATGCAAAGGGCTAGTTCAGGTGACCTTTTTGTTTGAGAAATTAAGCGCCAGATTCAGAAACAAAGCATATTCTATAGGTACTCATTCATCCTGAGAATGAGTCAGTAGACAGATTACCAGTCTCCACTGTCTCGCTTGATTCTTTTTCATAGATTACTTTTGATCACTATTAAAATAAATACAACCTAATATGTCTATTTTATATGATTGGTAAAATACATGTTAATAGTAGTTTGTATCACAGAACTTTTATTATTTCCTGGTGTTGTTTAATTGAAACAGGGTAAGGAGTAATTTCCTATGGCTGGTAGTAGGTAGATGAAATACATTGCCTCCTTTGTCCAATGTCTGCATAAAGGATCCCTTTAATCCTCTCCGTATTATCTACCTATAAATCATTAAACATTTGAAGAATTCTAATTTAAGAGTTTCTGAAGAATAAGAGACTCAGTGATAGGGAGATGGCGAAAGACAGAGCTGTTAGGCCAATTAGTCACCAGACACTTATTAATTACTTTCTTTTATTCCACTGGAGTCCAATTAATATGTCACAAAACAATAAAATACTCATGCTATTTATTGAAGGATTGTTTTGTGTGCATAAATCCATTCTCATATTTAGTCAACTGTAGAAGGGGTTACAGCTTTGGCCCAGTTGTTCATCTAGTAAGTGGAGATGGGATCAGCATAGATTAACCTATCAAGGCTGTTTAAATTGTTGGCTTTTCACAGATTGCTATTATTAATAATTATATTAATGCTTTTATTATACTTGGGATCATGCCCATGGCTTCCTCATACATTCTAGGCAAAGGTGCTCACACTAAGCTACGTCCTTAATCAAGCCTTTAGTGTATTGCTTGTTGGTTATTTCCATTTCTTTTAATTACATTTCTTTTGGTGTGTGTGTGTGTGTGTGTGTGTGTGTGTGTGTGTGTATGCCACACAGTACAAGTGTGAAGTTCACAGGATAATTTGCAGAAGTCAGTTCTTTCCTTCTACCATTGGGGTTTCAAGATCAAACTCTGTTTTCAAGATCAAACTCTGGTTGTTAGGCCTGGGGACAAGTCATTTTACCTTTTAATCATTTTATTTTATGTGCCCCAGTTTGCTTTTTTGAGACAGGGTTACTTGTAGCACTAAGTGGCTTCATACTCTCTATGTATCCAGGATGTGTAATGGGAAATATTAATGAGAAAACCTGCACGTTCTTGCGCTCAGGCAGTGCAGCCGTTGGGCCATAGCAGATCTCCTGCTGGGCTATCCACCAACTCTCCAGAGCTGAGTCCCTTGGTGGATCTCTACCACCAGGCTTACACAATAACTGCTTGCCCCAAGGTCAGCCATCCCAATACCTAATTACCTGGTAGAATTAAAACTCTTAAGCATATAGTTAACCAATCAGATTTGTGTATCAATAAAAAAAACAATTTACAAGATGTCAATACAATAATTTCAGAGCCAAGTGATAATGATAAAAGCTGCCCACCTAGATTTGACAACTTATTCCAAACTTCTAACCTTTATGATAACATAACCATCAGGGGCACTATGCCAGTTCACACCCACTGCCATCTTCCTTCTCCCTTTCTCTCTCCCAAGATCCTGTCCTGTGAAACTCTTAGTTCTGCCTCCTTGTTCCCTGTCCAATCACAGGGCTCCTGTTGCCTTAATGTAACGGGACAGGGAAAATCCTGCAATAAGAATGTCCTTGAATTTCTGATCCTCTTGCTTATAGTTCTCAAATTCTAGAATTATAGTCACACATGCTTATGTGAAACCCAGGCTTTTGTTGCTTTGAGGGGTTTCTTCTATGCCTATTTTGAGAGTTTTTAAATTATGAATAGACTTTGGATTTTGACAGTTACATTTTTTATGTAATGAGATAATTATGCAGGATTTTGCTTTTTTTTTTTTTTTTTACACTGTTACTATGACATAGGACATTGATACATGTGTAGTAGTGAAGCATCTCTACATGCCAGCCATGAAGTCTGTATAGTCATGGTGTGTGATTCTTTAATGTGCTATTGAATTTGGTTTGGTAATATTACATTCACTGGGTCCTTATTTCATAGCCTATAAATCAATTCAAAATCAATTCAAAAATGGGTTAAAGATGTAAATATTAAACTTGAAATTTAAAAATGGCATAAGAAAACAGAGAAAGAATGTGTCTTCACATTATTTGGGTGAATTGTTTTGGGGTGATATGACATTAAATGAATAATAACTTGTACCAATAATGAACAAATGTTATTGTATCAAGCTATCATATCTCTGAAAAAGCGACAGAGACAGAGAGACAGAGAGAGAGTGAGAGAGAGAGAAGTGAAAAAACAACCTATGGAAATCAAGAATATTTACAAGAATAGATAAAGTATTAATATCCAAAAAGAAATGTACACAGCACAACAGAAAAAAAAAATGAAAGAAAAACAGAGCAGCAAGCAAATAACCTTATTTAAATGGACAGAAGATCTGAACAGTGGTATCTTTAAAGAGACAGGTAAATGATTAACAGGTATATGAAAAGTGTTCAACATTCCCTCAGGTAAAAAATTCAAACCCAAACTGTTGTGAAATATCACATCAGATCTGTTAGAATGGCATTTTTAGAAAGGCAAACGATAGTTGTATTAGTCAAAATTCTCTATAGTCACAGATCTTGTGTAGTGAATATATATATATTCAACCATGGCGAGCTGTAAACAGAAAGCCTTAGAATCTAGTAGTTATTTGCTCAGTTTCACAAGGCTAGTGTCTCAGCTGGTCTTCCATATGTGCTGGAATCTCAAAGAAGTAGGCTGCAAAGATGGTGAAGAAATGGATGTGCTAGCAAGGTGAGTAATAAGCAGGCAAAGACCAAAGCTTACTTCTTCCAGCAAAAGGTGTGACCTAGATTAAAGGTATGTCTTCCTTCAAGATATGGGTTAAAGGTGTGTGTCTTCCTGCCTCAAGATCCAGATCAAAAACATAGAATTTTCAAAGCTTGTAGAATTTTAAAATTTATTTAATAGGAATTGAGGTTTAATTATGGTTACCAACAACTGAGAGTAGGGGAAAAAGCAATTTAGTGGCTGTACATCATTATTCTGGGACACAAATACACACTTTAGTGATAGTGACTACAATGGTAATGTTTCATCCATGTCAAAAAAATCTAGAAGAAAAGATTTTGAATGCTTTCATCACAAAGATGCTAAATAATTAGGGAGATATGCATACCATTCATAAACATTTTAAAACATATATATGCATCAAAACAGTACAGGGTACCTGGTAAGTATATTCTATACATAAGTGTCACTTAAAAATATAGGCTTGTATGGTGATAAATTCTATAATCCCAGCACTTGCCAGGCAGTCATGAGGATTGTGAATTTGAGTCTAGACTCATCTGTTTGACAAGATTGTCTTATTAAACTAAAAATTATTAATTATTAAAATAAATTTTAAAACACTGCACAGGTAGGGAAAGATGCCCAGAGAGCTGCCTGCCACTACATGGTTTGGGTAGACACACCAAGACCAGTCTTCCACAATACCATGGGGTGCAGGACTGGGAAGACATCCCCACCCACTTGCTACCATGCCACATGAGCAGGCTGTCAACACCTAAATGTCTGTTTGCCACCACACCACAGGGTGCAGAGAGAGGAGGTCACCCAGAGGCCCATGAGGTACATGGATCACCTGCAGGAGGAGCCACTACAATGTGCAAGTATGTGGTGGACAGACGGAAGAGAAAGAGAAGAGGAGCTGTGTCACTCATGCTTTGTTTCCCTGCTTGCTGCAGCATGGCTGCCCTGCAGTCGCAACTGGTGGATTCTGAGCAGGGAAGCAAGACAGAAACTACCAAGGAATAGAGACCTCAGGTGATGAGTGACAAGAACAGACTCTCGGGAGACAGGCTTCAGTGAGACATCTCCTTTTAATGGGATGGTAGGGAACAAAGGCTATTTAAGCCATTGGGGAATAAGTAGACAACATCAAAGTGAGTGTCCCTTTTTGGCCCAGGCCAGGGTCCTTGGGATGCCTCATTTGTATAAGGATGAATTCCAAGTACTGCTAAACAAGACCTTATAAGGAGGAGAAGTTTAACCTCATTACCAGACTATGTGACATTCTCTGGTGGAGCAAAGGTTGGGACTACATGTGCTGGGAAACTCAAACCCTGGACACAGTGAGGAGGCAGAGGTTGGTGTCAATGTCTATGACTGATATTACCACCGGAGAGAAGGGGGATCTTCCTTATCTAGACAGCCAAGGGACAACCTGGGACCACATGGATATTCAAGGGCTGTGCATAACAGGCCCTGTTCTTCACCCTCTTCTGCACTCTGGAGAGCTGTAGCACTTGGAATAGTTGTAGAGTGGGTCCTGCACCTCACCTGGACAGTACAGTAGAGATGGCCCTGGTGGAGGGGGCACAGGTGATCCAGCCCCAAAGACAAGAGTGATGGAGAGCTGCCCCTACCAATCTGTCTGCTGCGAAGTGGCTTGGGTGCGAGAGATATGCCTTTTACCCTTTCTCCTTTCACAGCAACCTGAAGTAGTTCAAAGAGCTGGCCCCAGAGTCTTGAGAGCAGGGAAATCTATCCCTGCCCCTCACTGCCTGTAGCACCTGAGATAGCAGGTCCTGCACCTCCCCTGGATAATACAGTGGAGCTCACCTTGATGGCAAAGGCACACAGGTGAGCTATCCCCAAGAGTATGAGAATAGGAGAACTGGTACTGCCCCTTGCCAGAAGCAGCACTCAGGAAAGCAGGCCCTGTTCCATGTCTAGGCAGCACAGTAGAGTTGTCTCTGGTGGAGAGGGTGCAGGTGAACTGACTCCATAGATGTTAGCATGGGATAGCCAGCCCCACCACCCACCTGCTGTGAGGTGGCTTGAGTGAAGGAGTGATGCCCTTCCCCTCTTCAACCTGCAACAACCTGCAGCAGTCAGAAGACCTAGCAGCACTAATTAGATTTAGTGGCTATAAATAAAATTAAAGAGAAGATGAAGTAGAGAGAATTACCTTGAGGACATCTGAGAAGAGCTGGAGGGAGTTAGTGTAGGCAGAATGGCTGCCTTAATTCTTTATTTCACTACATGTATGTGTCTCCAAAATATCTTAAACACATAAAAATTTCAGTTTTTACATATACTTCAATAAAACTAAAAGGAAAAAATTTAATCTGTCTAAATTTTTTAAACAGATATATCCACCCTCTGAGAGTTGTGATCTCATCTATATATTTCACAGCATAAGACAGGAGCTGGCAGATACATGGATCCACATTCATCTTTAAAGCTGAATTCATGTCCAGCTAATGTGATTAATGGCACTTCTCTCATAGAAGTTAACTGAGAATTGCAGTTATAGGATTAGGCAGTACACATCAGTCATTGTTGACTGATGCTTCTTTCTTTGATAAAAGCACTATGGTTTCCACTTGGGGGATTGCCTCAACTACACTGCATGCAACTTGGTGGTAGCATCAGCAAACATATCTCCTGTCTAGGAAAGGATCATCTGATGAAATGGACTATTCCTCAGCATTACTCATTCAGCTTTAGTTTCCTTTTTATATATGTTTTTCAAGGTTTCCTCAATTCTTTAACAGCTGCCCAGAAAATTACTAACAGATTATGTTCATTGTAAATTAGCCGAAGTATGTTCCCATTGCATGCAACCAAGCAGCTACACTAAACTGTCAATAATACGTGACATGGAATTGATTCCCTTAGAAAAGTTGCCCAATAAATCACAACCAAGTTACTGATTATCAGTCACAGTCCAAGTAGATGACACTATGCAGCTCAGAACATTGGCAGAAAATAAGGTCACAAGAACTGTTAAGAATTCCTCTCATTCAACCTTATTTGAATAACATCTGTATTCATTTTTAGAAACACTAGAATATAAACACTATAGGAGGGAACTACACTGCTCTCCAGAAGATATAGAAAATGCCTGTCACTGAACTGATTGTAACTTTTCCTATACCTAGTCTAGGGGAAGAGTTCCTACCTGCATTGGTCATGAATCTGTCTAAAAATTAATAAATCATTTTCTGGTTACATACTTAAATGATAGTGCCTCTCAAACCTAGAAATAGAGCTTATAATCATTACCAGTAGAAAAACAAATATATATATATATATATATATATATATATTTGTGATATATATATATCACAAGAGTATATAGTTAGAATACTTGCAGCTTTTATTGCATTTATACCAAAAGAAGTAGAGCTAACACTTGAGACTTAGGTACCCTTTGTCTCTTCTAGTTGAAGAAACACAAGAATAAAGGAAGGTCTTAAGCAATACAGGGCCACTTTGATCAAGTTCCATTCTGCACTACCAGGTCCCATGGGGAGGAAGTTCAGGACTCCATTTTTCACAAGGACTGGGAGAAACTACTTCCTAAGTACATTTCTACAATTATGTCTCCAACAATGTTTTCTAAAGAATCCATAGCCTTTCACATTGTAGCCTCCAGGAATGAGAGATCTTCTGACTTGTCCCGAATCTGTTTTTAGGTACCTGATACTAGCAAATGTGAAGAGGTGTGCTGATATATAGATTAAACCTTTTAACATACATACAATTATAGACAATGTATAGGTAGTAGGTCACCTCTTCCACTTTCGCAAACATTTTGAGGTGATTTAAGATTTAAACTCAGAATCAATGCGTTCCCTATTTTGAACCACCAAGAAGGCACCAGTAGACATATCTGAGTGATTCTAGAATCATTTTTAATTCCTTAAGTACTTGTGGTTTGGGAGGATTAAGGAACCTTGAACCTGAGTCCTTGAGAATTAGCACGCATTTTCTTTATTCTCCTTTTCCTCCTGTAGGTTTCTTAACAATCTTAGGATGTCATTGTTTTGCATACTGTGTACCTGCATGAGCCCCTAGGTACATAGTCCCAGTGGTGATTGTAATCAATACCGTCATATATTTAAACTAGCTCATCTTTCTAAAATTACAGTCAGATAAGACCTTGAGCAGACTCCTGAATAATACTGGAGATTTAATTAAATAACTTTTAGAGAATTTCCCGGAGATTCCATGGCTTTCTGAACTTTCTCCCAATTATCTCTTACAAAGTCATTTGTGTTCATCTTTCTACATTTGTCAGTTAGTAACAATGTATGTGACCTTGACCACAATAGCCTTCAGTATGACTTCTGTGTTGCCAGGATTGGGAAAATAATTGACAGTGCATAGCCCATTGAAGCTGAAGGAGAAGTGTCATTTCTCTCTGTAAAGCCAGTAAAGGCTAATCCATGGGCTCACAGAGCCCCACTAATCCCTGAAACCATAAGCAGCTTTGCAAATTTTATCATGAACTTGCAAAGCTTGTTTGCAACTCTCTAAAAAAAAAATCACAGAAACCCTGAAATGTTTGCTTGGAGGACCTGGTAAGGTCATCACTAGTAGCCTTCATTAGCCTCTCTCCAGTCAGCTATTCTTAAATCATTTCTGAGAAAGGATTCTTCTGAAGTTCCAGAGAAGAAGAAATATCCAGAACTTTTTCCTATTCAAAAACACTCAACATACATTTTTCATATCATTTAGTTATACTTCTGTTAATAAACGAACTTCTTTAAATGTAATACACACAAGCAAAATCAAAAGAAAATAAATGAATCCTATGAAGAAAACTAATAGAATATATTGAGCCACATGTGTCAAGTTTTTCTAAACTCCTGTTTAAGACATATGAAGATGCATTTGTGTGTTACACCTTTATCTATACAGGGTGTAAAATGATTCATTATTTGGTCCATACTAGTGCTTTCAACCTTGTCTACTAGAAACCTATTTTTCTTGAAATTGTTGAATTTCAGACATCTAACATAAGTTGTATCTATAGAAGTTATGGTTCTATTTTCTCAATATATAAAAACAACTTCATTCTTTAAAGAACAATCACTTGTTAGACTTACCTAACCACACACCAATACTCTTTAACTAAATTATCTCAAAATGCAGTTCTTTTATGTATTTCTGTACATATTATATCATAATATACCATAATATATTTCTGTCTATTCTTCCTCAAACTGAAAACCAATCATCATTTCTGTTTATTCTGAATGGCCTACAGGTAACTTGTACTAAATAACATTTGCTAAAATACATATGAGTTGTAGAATTTTCAGTTATGGAGACACATAGAATTGTATTTTTAGCTTGATATGTGATAAATATTCTTCCTAAAAATTCCCATACTATCCAATTTCTTTAATTTATTGAGGATTGAGGTTGATATCATAATAACAAATACATAACAGGAAATAAACTAAGAATAAAGGAAATTTTAATCATATCTTCCACTGGTATACAAAAAATGAAATAATAGAGAGATAGAAATAACAATCAACACTAAGTGATTAAAAGTATTCATAGTTAAAAATTGTAACAATTAACTATGACATATAATAGCTAGAGAAAACTTTCCTACCATATATTTTATTAATTTTAAGTCTAAAAGGTTATAGAAGTTAATTACCTTTTCAAAGACTCTTGGGCATAGATAAAATTAACTTGAATACACATTTATTCCGAGTACATTTATATATATATATATATATATATATATATATATTCCTATTTTCAAAATATCTAAGACATAGAAAATGTGCAGGGGAATGTGTCCATAAGTGTCACTCCGAAGATGTCATATACAGCATGATCTTTTTACTGGATTACTAAAACTCCAGGTTTCAGGAATCTTTGATAAAGAACTAATAATCACATTTTTGAGTATATAAATGTTAAGATTACCAAAAAATACTAAATAAATAAAGGTAGATAATATGATTTATGCCTTCTATTGATTTTAACCAAAGTGAGTTAGTTTATAAAGTTTATGTTAGGCAATAAGAAGTCTAGGCAAGGATGGGTAAATTTATAGAACAAATCTTAAACACAGGTTGTGGAGCTTACTCACACTATACACATATAGTGAATCATGTTGAGCTCTGAAATTATGTCTCCTAACTCAGTGCCACGTGTCATTCAACCACATATCATAGCTACCACTACGTCAGGGTATAATTTCAACAAACATAAATGAAATCTTGATTTCTAGTTTCAGCTCAGATATTTATCACAATAAGACCACTTAAGGCATTTTCTAAGCTATATCAGAGAATTGAAGCCAAAAGACATCACTCACAGTATGTGATAATATAGATAATATAGAGAAGAAGCCAAAACAGAAGTCAATGAACATATGAACTGGGTGGAATAGTAAAAGATAATTTGGGTGAACCGCTTAAGATAAATTTGGACTAATTCACCAAGTGTGAGAAATTGTTCAGTGTATGCCAATATTCTGGTAAAGGTCTTATACTGTTGTAGTTTGTGTATAAAATGTAGGCTAGAGGTATAAAATTACCCAAAAGTAACTGAATGCCTGTTGGGCCGTGATTGGAAGTCTATTTTCTGGTAGGGCTAAGGTTTGAATGCTGTAGGCCTAATAGGCTGTCTTTGGCCTATAAGGGATGGCAGTCATTTGCCCCAGCTCCTAGAATATAGCTTCTAACATGTGGCTACATCTCTCCATAAGTCTATGACTTTTGGTCACGTAAAACAGGGTGAAGCCCTCATGCCCTGCCACAGGTAGAGGCATGGCCACACAGCCCCAAGCCATCCCCATGTTAATAATACACCTAGAGACTTAGCCACGCCCCTTTCCAGTTCTTATTTATACTTTGCCCCTAATGGATGTCGTGGGGTATGAGCTCATCCACACCACTCTCCACAAGGACAATAAATGCCTTCCTTAAAACTATAGACTGTCTCAACTCATCTTGATCCGCTGTGGGAAGTTAGGGATCTGGCCTTCGATTAAGGAGCTGTATCTAATCTCTCGCCCAGGGCATCTCAGCTCTTCTAGATGACACCCATTCACTCAAGCCAAAGCAGTGAGTCCAGCGCCCAAGCCACCCAACTGGGTCCAGCTACTCTCTGCAGCCTGTTTGTTCCCAGCTCTCCTACGACATCTGGCAGCATCTACGATGTCCAGAGCCTCAGAACTCCAGAGCCAGAGGACATTCCCCGGGAACAGCCCCCTCTTCCACCCACAGGCTGTGTCTCCACAGAGGCCTCTCACACAGCCTGACCAGCTGGGAAGACTATAAAAAAGCATGCAGTCACTTCCTTCACGTCCTGTCCCTCCCAGAGTCACAGCTCTCAAGTCAGATGAGGGACTTCACTCCACCCAGCGCCATTTTGTTCCCACAAATGTTGAGAACCTTGCTAGTGTGATTGCACTGGCAGATTGTATAACCTTAAGAAGATATAGCCTAGTTGAAGGACAGAAGTTGTTGCAGGCTGACTTTAACATTTATAGCTAAGCCCTATATCCTGATCCATTCAGATGTAAGAAGCTTCATGCCTCTACTGCCATACCCAGAGCCATTTCTGCTACTGTGCCTTCTCCACCTTATGGACTATAGTTTAATGAGCAAAAGTCAACCTTTCCCCCTCATTTATTCTTTGGTATTTAGTCATATTCACAAGAAATATAGTAATATAAAAGATTGATACTGAGAAATAGCACCATTGCTGTGATGTATAATGATGTATAATGATGACTGTATAATTCATAATTTTTGGAAATAAAAAATCTGGAAGACTTTAGAGATGTGGGTTAGAGAAGCCAAGAGTGGTGTGAATCACACCCAATGAGTGATTCTGGTAGATAAGTGGAAGATGATAATGCTTATAAAAATGAGACCTGCAGAGGCCAGATTCAGGAAGTTTCAGTGGGGAAACAGAGACTACCAGGTATTTGACTAAAGGGTGTTTGCATAATGTTCTGAGAAGGGATCAAGCTGTATTCTCCTTGTGTCCTAATAATTGGAGTAAAAATTAATTCAAAAGAAATTTCTTCAGTTGTTTGGCTTAGAAAAATTCAAGACAGCATGACAAACAGGCTGTGGCATGGTTAATGCTCACAGTTCCAAGAAAAATTTACAGTGAAAGAAAATAGACAAATGAACTACAGTTCAAAGACCTGGACCCATTGACTACCCATAGTACATTCTAAGTATGTCACTAACTTGTTTTTGCTTGTACAGGTCAACTGAGTCTTAGATTTTGAACTCAGTGGTTTTGAACAATGATCAAACTATTTGGGAACTTTTGAAATTGAACTGAATTCATTGTGCATTAAGAGAAGGCTATGAACCATTGGAAGACACTCATTATGGTTTAGAGGTGAAATATCTTTCTTTCACAGGCAAATATACACAAAAAAAAACTTAGTCCTTAGAAGGTAAAAGTGTACTGGGAGATTACAGAAGCTTCAGTAAGTAGGTCAGATCTCACTAAAGGAAACTGGTCACTGAAACTTTGTTCCTGAGGTTTATACACTGGATACATTTCTTGTTCTATGTCTTCTTCTTGATGCTCCCATATGTGAACAAGCAGCCCCACTATTGTAATGCCATAGTGGGGATGCCACTCTTTATATCTATGTCTTCCCCACATCATGGACTATATTGAAACATGAGACAAAATAAAACTCTCCTCCCTTACATTTCTTCTTCTCAGGGATCTGGTCACATTAATGAGAAAAGGAAACAATGTATATAAATATATATTCTTTCCTGAGGGGTTTTTTAATTTGTTATTTTATTTATTTACATTTCAAATGTTATCCCCTTTCCTGTTTTCCCTCAGAAAACCCCTTATACCATTCTCCCCTCCACCCTGCTTCTATGAGGGTGCTCCCCCACCTACCCACCCACTCCTGCCTCACTGCCTTAGCATTCCTCAACACTGGGGCATCGAGCTTTCACAGGACCAATGGTCTCTCCTCTCATTGATGCCCAAGAAGGCCATCCTTTGCTACATATGCAGCTGGAGCCATGGGACCCTCCATGTGTACTCTTTGGTTGGTGGTTTAGTCCCTTGGAGCTCTGGGGGATCTGGTTGGTTGAAACTGTTGTTCTTCCTATGGGGTTGCAAACCCCTTCAGCTCCTTCAGTCTTTCCCTATTGAGGTCCTGGTTCTCCGTCCAATGGTTGGCTGTGAGCATTTGCATCTATATTGATCAGGCTCTGGCAGAGCCTCTCAAGAGACAGCTATATCAGATTCCTGTCAGCAAGTACTTCTTGGCATCAGCAATAATGTCTGGGTTTGGTATCTGAATATGGGATGGATCCCTAGTTGGGGCAGTCTCTGGATGGCCTTTCCCTCAGTCTCTGCTCCACTCTTTGTCCCTGGATTTTCTTTAGTTTTATCTTTGATATTCCCTGTAAAGAATCTCAGCGTGAGCTAAGAGACTTTATGTGTCAGCTCTGGCAGAGGAGGAAGGAAGCCAGTATCCTGAAGTATGCACAAAGGATGTTCCATAGTAATATTTTACTCTCCAGTAGATTTTAGCAAATCACCATGGAAGATTGAAGAGAATATATCATAATTCCCCATCTGCCTTCCTCTTTCATGAGGAATGCACAACAAATATTATAAAAGTCACACTTTAGAAATACAGACCCATTAAAAGAGGAGACTTATTCAAAAGGCAGAATATCTACACTTCACAAATGTTCAGCTTATAATGTCTTTATGCTATCATTAAATCTATCACTACTTGAAAATATCAAGCACTGAAAATACGGTAAATATACCTAAGCTACTTAGGGTGGTAGCTTAGGAACACAGAACACTGAAGCATCAGTGTTTTTCCCTATGATGAAATGCATGATTAGGACTCATGGTGAATCAGTCCCCCACATCATCAAAAGAAAATGTTGTAGCATATACCACTAGACTGGGAAATAAATAATATTCAATTTTGAGATACATTTTCCATGGAATAATATTGCTTTGTACAATGGTAATTATTATTATTAATATTATTATTATCATTTAAGTCAAGAATAGTCTATACTCAATAGTAAATTATCAAGGCTCTAATAAAACAATTCCATGGTTATAGTAGTTAGGCTCAAAGACGCAAACTGTCTTTAGAAAGGAGGTTTTTAAAGACATCCAAAGACAATACAAATAAATGAAAACAAGGACACTAAAGAAGATGGAAACTTCTGGCACCTACCACTACAACAAATATTAAATAGTGTCCAATTTCTAGCCAACAAAGATAAGACATCAAACAGAAGACCAATTTAGAAAAGCTCCTATCTATCACAGAATTCACTATGTTTAAGTTTCACAAATGTTACAAAGAATGGAGAAAGCATTGTCTGTGGACATAAATCAATCAACAGAACTGTCTTCAGATACAACACAGGTCCTGTATTTTTATGCTTCTCATCATTAACTCAATAAATTTAATAAATGCTGGAAGTAGTAATAGAAATGATGCATTATGTTTATGGTATTTGAAAATGTTATGCCAGCTATCACAAGGCTTGAGAAAAACAAATTAGGAATGCCATGTTCTAATAGTCCTGGATGTGGAGAAATACAGTATTATTTGAAAATAGATTTTGATTTATTTGATTTATTTTTTATTTATGTCCACTGAAAGCTTAGACCACTAAAAAATTTAAGAAGTATGAGCATTGATACACTAAGCAAGTAAAAAAATGAAAGTCCTCTCTTACAGCCTAAGTAGACAGAAGAGAAGATGAAAAGAACCACAAAGAACAAATGAAAGAATCAGAAAGCAGATATAAACATTGTAATTCCTAGTGCATTAAAGAAAACATTTAAATATATCAATTAAAAGATTTGTGAGAGTGGACATTGAAAGAAAAAAAGGTGGGGAGGGGCCTGGGGAAATGGCATGGTAACTGAGGAAATTACCACACACCCAGTGGTGAATACAGGTCCTACAACTAAATCCACTAGTGGTAGCATGCTTCTGTAGTCCTAATGTTTCTCCAAGAATATGTGAAATAGAGGCAGGAGAATACCCAGAAGTTTACAAGCAAGCTAGGCTGGTATATACAGCAGTAAACAAGACAGATAGTTTATATCTATTTCAGACAAATCTCAAAATAAAGACTTAGAAATAATATAGTGCATTGAATAAAAACAAACTGTCAATTCTCCAGAATTTAACTACCATTGATAGATGACATATAAATATATAGATCTATGTGATAGAACAACAAACTATTTAAGAACAAGAAACACTAACAAAAATCTAAACCACAATAGACAAATTCACTATTACAGCATGAGATTTTCAACATACTTCTATGAGTAATTGATGGATTGCTCAGGCCCATTTGTAGGGATATAATTGAACTGAACAGCACTGTGTATTAATCCCATCTAAATGATATTTACTGAGACAAAGGATCTATAATCATAATAGATGCAGGGGACTCTTTCACCTCCTATCCATTTCTCTTCTCCATAATGAGGGCACGTGAAGTGTGTGCCTGTCCTACAAGATAGTGTTTTAGAAAAATATGTTTTGAGTAGACCTTTACCTGTATCTTTAAAATATCATAATGCCTAATCTATATTTATTGCTGAGAAGCCTCTCCATCCCATCTACATACCCTGAAATAGTGACCCTACAGATTGGCCTGTTTTCTAGTGTCCTTCTATTTTCTAGAAGAACTTTATTTAGATGCATGGAATTAAAACAAAACAAAATAAAAAACCTATCATTTAATATTCAAAAGCTGAGCAAGTCCACTAACACTATGGACCTTGTCTTAGTTACTGTCCTATTGCTATGAAAAGACAGCATGACCAAGGCAACTCTCATAAATGAAGAATTTACTTGAGAGTTTCCTTAGAGTTTACATGGTCACCATGGTGAAAAGAAGACAAGTATGATGCTAGAGCAGTAGCTGAGAGTGTTACATCCTGATCTTCAGGAAGAAGAGAGAGAGAGAGAGAGAGAGAGAGAGAGAGAGAGAGAGAGAGAGAGAAAGAGAGAGAGAGAGATTGACAGAGACAGAGACACAGAAAAAAACAGAGAGACACAGAGACAGAGACCAGGCCTGGCATGGACTTTTGAAACCACAGTGTCTATCCCACAGTGACACACTTCCTCCAACAAGGTCACACCTAATCCTTCTCAAACTGTGCCATTTCTAGTGAGTAATCACTCAAATATATGAGCCTATGGGAACCATTCATATTCAACCCATCACACATGTTGTTATTCATAGCTGTGCAAAGAAAACATGTTCACCCTGGTTCAAAATGAGTGACTTTCTCATTCTGGCTTTCCTCTAGCACTGAATATGACATCTAAGGCTCCTTCTACATTTCATTTCAACATCTTATATTTCACAATGTTATTTTACCACAATTAAAATAGATACGATTTAAAATAAAAAAAAGTGACAATAACTTGCTGATTATCAGGTTGTGAGGAAACTATGTGGTATAATGCTTAGAAAACACACTTGGCTACAATGGCATATGAACTACTATCTGACTGGATTTAATGCCCACTCCAGGAGATGGAATTTATACCTGATACTGCTGTGGTAGCCAAGAACCTGACACTACATAGGCCATGGACCTAGGGGAAAACCAAACATTAATGTTCTATTTAAGAATCATAGCAAGAAAATGACCCCTAAGGACATTCTGATATATTCATAGGCAAGTATTTTGCTCAGCCATCAGTAGAGAAGCTCCTCCTGCAGTAGATGGAAACTAATACAGAAACCCACAAATGAAAAAATGTGCAGAGAGTAAAAGACCTTGGAACAAAGTCCTAAAAAAGGTCATGGGATGTCTTCATGAAACCCTTCCCTTCAGGACTCATGGAATCTGTCAAACAATCCATGATCTGGCCAGGGCTATAGGTTGCTTTCCACAAACTGATGATAAGACCTTATTTCTTAAGACTATACATATATACCTCTTAGAACACAGAGAATCTGAATGGATTCCTAACTACAGCCTTCACCCCTACTGAGTAGTGTTCTGGGTATCAGAAGGTACTCTTCATGCCACCAGAGGGGAAAAAGAAAGGTTTGTAATGTAGTCACAAACCCTTTGATCTGCAATGGTGACCTGCCTGCATAATACACCTGTGCACTGATGGCACAAATGTTGTAGGAATAATGCACTACTCTTTGTATCCTTTTCCTCCTTTTTCCTTAACAAAAGGTGAATCATGAGAGTCACATTTATGAACTTTGAAATAGGAGAAACTCCCTATCTTTGTCTTCTCACACATAAACCATAAACAGTAAAATCGGTAATAATGTAGATGCTAAATGAAAAGTGAATGACGAAGTTCATGGAAATGATTTCACTCAGTATATGGCACATAGTGAGTGACCATTCAACAGATGTTAACTATCTCACCAGTTCCTAGAATGTGGTGGTTTCAATACACTTGGCCCAGGGAATGGAGCTATTAAGAGGTGTAGCCTTGTTGGAGCAGTTGTGACCTCACTGGAGGAAGTATGTCACTGTCAAGGAGGATTTTGAGCCTCTCCTAGTCATTTGGGAGAAAGTCTGCTCCTGGATTCCTTTGGATAAAGATGTAGAACTCACAATTCCTCCCACAGCATGCCTACCTAGAAGCTGCCTTGATGATAATGAACTGAACTTCAGAACCTGTAAGCCAGCCCCAATTAAATGTTGTGCTTCTAAGAGTTGCCTTGGTCATGGTGTTATTTCACAGGAGTAAAACACTAACTAAGACACAGAACAACAAAGTTAAGGTTAGAACCCATATGATAATTTTTCCCTATAAACCCAATGCATAGATCACTAACGCTGCCAATCACCTTGTTTCCTTTTGCCAGCTATATTTGGCAGGCTTAGAGAACCTCAGTGTGTGCGCATGCAATCCCTCAATCCCTGCAGGAACAGCAGCATCAAGTTTCAGCATTAGATATCATACTTCTGGAATCTAAACTGGAAAACAACTTAGATTATTTAGATCACTTAGATTACTAAGATTCCTTAGTTAAGCTACCCATGCTTGCTTCTCCATGGGAATAAGTCTTGCTTTTCAATGAAGTGTATCAAGCATTCTTTATATAGAAACAAGGATTTTCTCATGAATTTGATCTTCCATGCTATCAGAACCTAACATTTTTCCTTAAACTCCACAAAAAACATGGCATAATCATTTGTTAATCTGGAAAGCACTAAAAGAAACCATCATTTAGATTTTCTTATACAAGTGGGGTCTAAGAGAAGGCCATTTCAACAATCACCAAATTCAGGGTTATCTGTGGCTTCAGTTGAGCTTTATGTTGCATGGTGAAATCCTTTTAAGTCTGAAGTTCTGCATGTCAGAATTTAACATGCACTGTTTGTTTAAATATGTTCAGGATTCCTGGCCACTATGTGTGAGGTCTAGGGCATGTCCAGTTGATAACTGCTTCCATCTAGTTGAGTTGTATTACCACTGACACACTTAGGTATCTATGTTCTTCCTCTGTTATAGAAGATGATGGCAAGTCTTTAAGAGATGTAAGAATTGACTCTCTTTCTAAATCTAGGAAGAGTTGAGTTGGAATTTTGATGGGGATTGCACTGAATCTGTAGATTGCTTTTGGAAGGATGGCCATTTTAACTATATTAATCCTGCCTATCCATGAGCATGGGAGATCTTTCCATCTTCTGAGGTCTTCTTTGATTTCCTTCTTCAGAGACTTGAAGTTCATGTCATACAGATTTTTCGCTTGTTTTGTTAGAGTCCCACCAAGATATTTTATATTGTTTGTGACAATTGTGAAGGGTGTTATTTCCCTAATTTCTTTATCCTTCGAGTATAGGAAGGCTACTGATTTGCTTGAGTTAATTTTATTTCCAGCCACTTTGCTGAAGGTGTTTATCAGCTATAGCAGATCAGAGACCCTTGGGTCTGAGGGTGTTAGATCCCCCAATATAGGAGAATGCCAAGGAGGGAAAAGGAGAGTGGGTGGGTGGGTGGTTTCGGAATACCCCCATAGTGGCAGGGAGAGGGGATAGGGAATGGGGAGGTTCCAAAGGGGAGATCTGGAAAGGGGGAAACATTTGAAATGTAAATAAAGTATTAAAAAAAATAAAAATAAAATAAATAAAAAAAGAATTGATTCCCAAGCAAGCCTATGTTTACACCTCAGCTCCAACACTGTGTTAGTTGATTTTTTTTATTGCCACCTTTTATAAAGGTCATTTAACATCTTTCTATCTTTAGAGTTCTCTAGTGCATCCAAGGATCTTACTTTTTGTCAGAACGTGCTATGAGCTTAATATTGCTCTGGACCTCACTTAAGGGCTAGCCACCTTTTCATACCAGAAGCAGAAGCAAAAGCACTATTTCTAAGTGTAGAATGTTATTTCTTGAAACCAGAAGGGTTTCTAAAAGACTCCTATCTGGTAAAAATTTCAAGATACATTAGTTTATCCCTCACTGCTGTGGAGGGAGTAAATAACCTATTGTTTTCTTAATACCTAGTATTGACAAACCCAGATTGCTGCTTGGATTATGATAAAGTTTTGCTTTATACAGTCTATGTTTATATATAAATTATATGTCGCTATATTTTTACCACAGTAGTGAAATTGATAGTTGTGATAGATACAGTTTTGTCTAAAATGAAGAATTTTTTTTTTTTTTTTTTTTTTTTTTTTAGCATTTGGCTCTGCAGAAGCAGTCTGCCAACTGCCACCCTAAATCTCAACATATTTGATTACTTCTCCAATGTGTCAGAAATTTGAATCTTGGAGGCATTAGTACCTCACCATTTGGATGCCATATATTTTACTACATTTCTAAAATATTGCCAAAGTCAGCTTGCCTGTTCCACTGAAACAAGTTTATAAGCTGGTCCAGGCATCCACTGACTTTTAATTTCACATTTATCAATGATTAATTTTATGTAGCCTCCCATTGTCTTTCTCCAGTGTATCAATAGTACTCAACAAGAGCCATATGATTCAGAAGTCATTTTATTTATTTTCTACATCTTGATTATGTCATGGACAACTCCATGGAAGTCCCATACACAGACAGATCCCCACCAATAAAACTCATATATTACATTGCTATAGCTAGACCAAGGCTCAATCATAACACAGCATCAGATGTATGGTGTACTTTTAAGTCACATGTGAGAGTCTCTGTGCCTAACCTGATTGACAACTGTCATGAGTCCCTCCTCCATCTTCCCATCAAGAAAGTCACATTTAAATAATTAATCTCTGAAATGGGTTCTTTAAGGGTTCTTTGGAAATTCAGTTGTGCTGGATGGTTTAACTAGGGCAAACACACAAAGGAATGCTTCAATACAGTAGACACAGGTGTAAAAAGATAAGGCAGACTTGTGACAGAATGTTTTGCTGAAGCATACACAGGAGAATGTTCTGCTAAAGCAAACATGTGAAAGAACATGTGAAGAAAGATTCTTTGCTATTAACAAACATGTATTGCTCTGCCTCACATTGTGTAGTTGAGCTACATTTGTCGAGACTCCATAGACAGAAACGCAACAAAAAACTTTTAGTGATGTGTTGCAGTTTCTTGCTACTTCCTTGGACTCAGACTCATTGGCAGAGTGATGTCAGCTGAGATATGTACATCTACTATGATAAGACATGCTTCTAGACAAGATGCATGCTAAGGCAAGACCAATAGAGGACATGTGATGTTTGGAGTCTATAAATAGGACTTGGAGGACAGTGATGGAGGTTGAGCCAGGCTTACTCATAAATATGCATAAGGCTAGTGGAATGATATTAGCTTCCCTGGAAGAGTCACAGCTGAGAACTTTTCCTGGGGTCCTCCTGGTCCCTCCTACTGACCGATAATGAGGCTGAGGCCTGGCCTCATTAATGAGGCCTGCTAGGTAGAACCCCCACTACTGATGCATGTTTGCTATACTGACTCTACCAAACAAGACTGCTGGTGTATCCCTAAAGTGTTTACAAGTGGATCGAGCTGACACTGCAAACCAGTGACCTGAACTGCCAATTTCCAGACAACACAAATAGGAATTGCTCCAAAGACCCTTTCTAAACTGGTCCGCTTTCTTCCACCCCATTTCCTTTCTTTTCCACTACCTCTGGTATGTGGTGAGCTAAAGGGAGGCTAAACTATTTAAAAACCATCATTAGAAAATAGGGTTTGAAAAACTTAAAATTATAAATTTCCTTTGAAAGAAAAAAGGAGACAATTTGACATGCACAAATCCCACAAATGGGCAGAGAGAAGGGGAAATCGTGATGCAGTCCCAGCAGAGGCCTAAGCAACCCCTAGGGATCTCTGTAGATGAGCAGATTGGAGCTTCAGTGATGCTCCAGATAGTGACATCCATCAAACTAATTTTACCCTCATAGCACCCAATTGGAGACATAGGTACAGTCTGCATAAGGCAGCCATCTGTAATCCCCAACAAATCCTGAAGAGTGTTACATGGACGAGCTGTTAGCAGGTAGTATCTCCAACAATTGATACAGGAGAAGTATGGACTCTGACTTCCATAGTCAGATAGAATATTATAAGCAACATAACTCTGTGTCTGTGACAGAGGGTGATGGGGAAAAATCCAGTTACATGGTAGTGTCATTTGTGGGATAGTTAAAATATCAGGAAAACAATAACAAAAGTTGGACTTCAACATTCTTGGACTTGGCTCCCTGTAAGTAGAGTCAGTATCACAGCAAACTCCCTTATCCTCTGGTTCTTACAATCTTTTACTCCTTCTTCTGTAATGTTCCCCGAGCCATAAGTGCTGAAGTATTTTAAAATGGGATCGAAATTCTATATTTTGATTAGTGGAGAGCTGAACAAGAACAAGAATGACACCAATAAACATGCCAAAGTGTGCAGCCAAAAACCCATGAGACTTCAACCCTACACATTGAGCTACAGGTAACCAAGGAAGTCTAGGTATGGGAGAGGTGGTCCTCCCCAGGAAAGAACACATCAATTGGTTGCCCATTGCCAAACAGTCATTCCTGAAAACATAATAAAAATAGCACTATATGGACTTGACAGGCTATTTTTAAGAATATATATGTATATACAAACACACATATGAATAAAAAAACATTTAGTGGATAAGAAGAGCATGAATTTGAAGAAGAGCAGAGATGGGTGTCTAGGAGAGTTTGGAGGGAGGAAAGGAAATAGAGGGAAGTTGTAGGTAAATCATAATCTCAGAAAAGATGAATATATTTGTATTTATTGTGTGATCCAGCATCTCAACTCTAGGCAACATATTTCAAACAGATGGAATTATATGTCAGTTTAAAACTGTATATGAAATATATGCAATGACTTTATTTATAAAAGCTAAAAAACAGGCCAACCTTTGATGGATGCATGGTTAAACAAAACAAAGCACATTCACACTGGGAAATAGTACTTAGCAATTAAAATGAAATAAAATATTGAACACAAATAACCTAGATGAATCATCAGTCTCAATGACAATTACCAATGCAAACGATTGCTCACTACCTGCTGTATGGGTCCATCCATATCGCATCTTTCAAATGACAAAACAAAAGAAATGAAAAACAGATTAATTATTTCCAGAGATGAATAGTTGCCAGAAATCAGAGAAGAAAGAAGAGGAAAGTTAAGGAGCTATAAAATGACAGTAACTGAAACCTGTAGAAAGACTGCTCTGTGTTTTGACTACAATAGGACTCATAAGTAGAAATGGTGGTGTTGTCTGAGAAGGTGTCAAGATTGTGTCTGTTCTTGTTGGGCTACTACTAGAGTGCAATAAAACAGCCACTGTTATTGAATGAAACAGACTGAGGCACGTGTAAGAATTGTCCATACAATTTAATGCTTAGAATAAATGTATATGGGTTGACAATTATCTCAAAATAGAAAACTTAAATCTCCATTTAGGAAATTTTGGCATCAAAGAAAATACTCAAATAGAAAATATTGCAAAATCATAGTTTGTGGAGAGTTTGCAGCTGAGGTACAAGTAGCAGTGTTTGTGTGTAGGAACAGTGATGTCACGTTGGAGGAAGAAGAATTGAAAAGTTCTCTATGTGGAATTCAGAGGTATGTAGCAGAAGACAGCATTGAAGCCTTTTAGCTTTTTTTTCTTTATTTTTTTTAAAGATTTATTTATTATATTTATGTGAGTACACTGTAGCTGTTTTCAGACACACCAGAAGAGGACATCGGATTCTATTAGAGATGGTTGTGAGCCACCATGTGGTTGCTGGGAATTGAACTCAGGACCTCTGGAAGAATAGTCAGTGTTCTTAACCACAGAGCCATCTCTCCAGCCCTATATTTTTATTTTTAATGGTTTGTTTCAAGGTAAAATCAGATCCTTTAAAAATACATACATTCAGTTCTCAAGTTAGAAATATGACTTTAGAAGCCTACATACCATGGTCTTCCAGAACAGCACATAACATTTCAACCAATAGTGTGTCAGTCTGAACATTGGGATGAGCTAATGATCTATTTATCTTGCAAAATAAAATTCTTTAAGACAGGGACATTGCATTACTTTTATTTTGTTTTCAATCTCACAGGTTCAGAACTGCACCTCCATTAAAAAATTACCAGAGTCTTTCAGATCAACACAGAAAGAAAATATGAATTAATTCAGATACTGCATGATAATAGAATAAGCTACCTGAGAACATTACAGGTTTTGACATTTTCAAATAGATCCAAGCAGGGATGTGTAGCTGTCAAGAAAGAAGATTTAGGGAATTATTTAATAACCTACTTTTCTTTACTACTTATGGTGGCTTGAGTAGTAATGGCTGCCATAGACTCATGAGTGTGAGTGCTTGGCATACAGGAAGTGGTACTATTAGGAAATAAGGCCTTGTTTGAGTAGGTGTGGCCTTGTTGGAAGAAGTATGTCACCGTGAAGATGGCCTTCGAGGTCTTCTATGCTCAAACTATGCCCAGTGTGGCACACAGTCACCTGCTGCCTGTGGATCATGACATAGAACTCTCAGCTACCTCTCCAGCACCATGTCTGCCTACATGTCACCATTCTTCTTGTAAGATACTAATAGGCTAAATTTCTGAAATTTTAAGGCAGCCACAATTACATGTTTTCCTTTATAAGAGTTGCAGTAGTCATGATGTCTCTTCACAACAATAGAAACCCTAAGACACTATGCGATTTTCTATGAAAAGCAAAACAAAATTCTCATCATTCCTAATAATAAATAAACAATTTTAATGAGAAAAATCTTTGTTCAATAACTAAAATTAAATTTTGGCACAAATTTCAATAAATACCATTAAAGCTAATGCCAGAGGCTGGTGAGCCATCATAATAGTTAACAGAATGTTTTGTTTTTCAAGAAGTCTGGTGTTGAGTTTTGGTCTGATGCTATGTATTGTCCTGGCTGCCTCAGGGATGAGAGAATCTTCATGTACACCATTAAATTAAGGACCTTGCTCCTTAATTTTAAACTATTAGTTGAATAGAGATACAGACCACCTATAGCTGTGCAGAAGACAGGTAGACAAGGTTTTAGTTCCTGGGCTTGAAGTCAGAGGAGGACCACAGGGGAGGAGAGGAAGAGAAGGTGAAGAGAGGAGTGGAAACCATGGAGTAGGTGAGTCATGAAAACATGGCCATGAGGGCTGGCCAATTTGAGTTAAGAGCAACCAGGTTGAAACATTGCAGGTTATAACACAGGGTCATTGATAAGGAAGTAAATACTAATAGCATAGAGGAGAGGTATTTGCCCAATTCTAGTGCTGTTTAAAGGCTTATTATAAATAAAAAGATTATGTGACTTTTCTTTCTGGGAACTGAGTGTTCTAAGGTAGGGTAGAAACCCCCACTGAGATTTAAAATTACTATAATAGTCTGGAGTTCCATTCTGGCACCTACATTAGATGGATCACAACTACCTGTAAGTCCAACTACAAGGGATCTGATCTACACATATAAACATATGCATCTGCATATGCATGCACACAAACATGAGCAAATTGCTTAAAAAGACTTTCAACCTAATGCACAAGTAGATAGACAACCTGCCTTGTTTAAGATTTTCTCCCAAAGTAAATCAAGTAGGAACCATAGTCCCCAGTTTCTTGAGTTTGTTTGTTTGTTTGTTTTTGTACTAAATAAAGCTTTTTCTTCAAGAATTGAAAGAATGTTTTCATCGTTCATAATTTCTATTTAGAGTAACAATGTCACTGTCTTTCCTTCTTCTCCCTCCTCACAGAACTATAGAACCAACCTTCACCAAACACATTACTGTGTGTTGACTTTGTAATTATGCTTCAAATTGACCTTTCCTCCATTCATCTTCAAAAAGACTGTTTTCTTTCTGTTTCATGATAAGTGGTTTAAGAAAAGTAAATTCATGTTTTGCTGATGAAAATGATTTTCCAATAACGGTAAATTGGCCACGAAAATGTGACGTGAGAGAAACCATGGCAGAGGAACTGACTGTGTAACTATGAGTAATTTGTTTTTATATAATGCATAATCATCTTTACTTTATTAATCCTGAGTTAATGACTATCAGGAAGAAGAGAAAGCCAACATGGCTGACAGCATGGCAGAGCCTTGCCAGATGAATTATACTTATTGAAATCCATGTTTAGATTTACATAGTGCCATGTCTTTAAGTACTCATTTAGTAATTATTTTCAATGCACAGAAATCCCACAAACAAACCTAAGAAACAAACTGTTATTAACCTAAATGCAATCTGTGTATAACCTTGTTACTCTTCCCAGTCAGAATCACTGTCATGAGTTCCATATAGTATCCACATGTCATACTATTCCATTCCAAGGGTTTCGGGACCTTCTAGGTATATATAAGGATTGCAGTTTGAACTAAGGAGGTTAACATGAAATGTTTGCTCTTCAATGAGACACCAGCTGTGATCCTCAATGGAAAATGCCAATTTGAATGTATGATGCTTTAGTCCTGTTCTGCCACCATCAATTGAGTCCCAAGGATCCCATGTTTACTTGGGGGCTAGGATGGAATTGTTGTACTAGTGAGTGAGTCTCAGCTTTTTATAGAAACAAAATATTCTTTACAGTGTTTGTTTTACAATTTGAATTCTAGGGTTTGCCATACTATAAAAGTACTTGGTCTGCCCTGCTGGTTCATAATGCCTCATGATGCCATCAACCAATTTCCTGATATGCATAAGACACTCAGTGTTGTCCTACTAAATAAACTTAATTCTAATCAAGATGGGGGGAAATGTCATTTTAATATTTTTGTAGATTTTTGTGCATATACTCTCTAATCAGATGTGCATATTTATTTGTGCATTTTTAGGTAATATTGATGCACATTTTTAAGTATATAAAGGAAATTGAATAAAAATTAGATTTTTGATCCAAATGCTAACTTAGATGATTAAAAAGAAAACTTCTCTTTCAAGTTCTTAGGTCCTTTGTCATCAATCATATTTTGTCAGTCCACAATGAAGGCCTTATTCTCAGTCTAAGAGAATGACAGATTAGTGTCTGGTTACAACCAAAATGCAGACTTGTATTAAATTTATCTACATATCAAGTTTGACTCTAAAGAGCCATTGTCTGCATAATAAAGAGTTCTTGTGCAGATATATTTTGAAATGTTGACCTTTATATTAAATGGTTCAAGTTTTCAAGTAGTTCAGATTAGTGGATGGATAACAAAGTATAGGGCGAGCATACCTGCTGGAAAATCTCTAGAATCACATAAGATGCTTATTGCAATTAAAGTTTTAAAGAAATAACTTGACATAATAGAGTGGAATGCTCTTGGCAAGGAAGAAAGAAAACAACGTTGAAGACTGTTTTCTGACAAGCTCTCTGGATGATTCTTTTGCCTTACATGCTTACTTAGCACAAGAGCCCAGTTTTTCTAGTTGGTCACTCCTCTGGGATTTGTTCTAATGTCAGAACAATAACAACAATAAGATAATTCTATAACTTGGATCTGTGTGAACTCGTGGTTCTTCATCAGGAATGGGTCTAACCTGTGCTCTCAAAGACTCCACATTTGCTAAGAAGCACACCCATACTGACAGGAGTTCGGAAATCCTCATTAGGCTCACGAGTGTAATCACAACAAAGATTTGATGGCAATTCTTAGTTGCAGACACTATTTTTATCTTCGACAACAGAATATAATTACTGAACTGAAGGCATAAAACCTCTTCCAGAAGCAAAGCATCAATTGTCGCATCCTCAGCAACATCCAGCCTTAGCATTTTCACTTTATGTCTGAGAGAAGTTGCTACGTGGAGTGGGGGCAGGGACTCAAATGCAACCTTCTGCTTGTCGCTTAGAGGCAGACACCAGCTGTTCAAATTAATAGGCGAGTCATAGATGCAGAGCCCAACATAAATTAGACTGAGGAAGTAGAAATGTTAGTGGAAAATGAAAGGAATTCCCATAGCACCTATTCTGGGTTTCCCCTTACAGCAGGGCTCCCAGCTGCACCAATATGACGTCTGTCAAAAGCATGAACATAGCATCTAGAAACCTTTTGTAGGAAGAGGAAAAGACAAATTAAGGCCATGTATCGCATTTTCACTCTATTTAAAGGAGACCAAAATAATCAGTTTTGATTTAAAGAATCGAATTACAAAGAAAATAATTCAACTAAACCTATTACAATGTGAATGTAGGGAAAAAGTATTGTGACGCGGAAGCAGAAGTAAAGTCATTCTGAATGTTTACTTTTTCATTTTCTCACAGACAAAAAGCATGTGGATATAATGCTTAGTATAAAATATAAATTGAGCTACCGTGATTGTGCCTGTGTGCTTGAGATAGACTCTATAAGAGTGACCTTCCAGAGTAGTGGAATCCCACAGGCACCATGGTCCTGATGCTTACCATGGTGCTCTTGCAGCACCATCCTCTCCTGGAGCTTGTTAGAAATGAGAGATACTGGAGGCTATCCTAGACATGCTGAAGACAACCTTACATCTTAAGAAACTTGCAAATGATTTCTATGGTGTTTGTATTGTAGAAGCATCAACTTAAGCTTTAAACTAAACTGGTTCTTTCTTATTGGTTTGGAAATAGCACTCTAGAGATAAAATTTATATTTTACTAAGTCCCTAAACATGAAATGATTTCAGAGTGGAAAGCATATGTGAAATCATGCTTTACAATTTTTTAAATAGGTGAGGAATGTAGGGTCTCAAAGATGGAAATGATAAACCCAAAGTCACACAGCTATTGTCAAACAGAGATTAAAATGCAAGCTCCGATATTTTTGTCTCCAAACATGGAAAGAAAACAAGCTTCAGCTGAATATGTGAAGATTAATGTAACTGGTATGTTTCCCTCAGAAAAATCCACGCTATTATTTACTTACTCCATTTGTTCATCTTCAGGGGGGGAAAGCCTATCACTTGTGCTTAAAACAGACTCTAAAATTAAATTTCCCTGTCTCTAAAAATGGTCATTTACTCTTCCTTTAGATCAAATGTGTTCTGATATGTCAGTCCTTTGATAGCAGCATATGTATCTCTTATGCTGGATAAGCTTATTAAATCTATATGTCACTGGCAAATTAGGCCTCAGATTTGACAAATATGGGTGACCAGAAAGCCAAGGGAGGCTGGCAACAACATAAGTGGGCACCAGAGGGCAAGGACTTCAACTTCCTTTTGTAACTCAGGAAAATTAAACATTTAACTTTGCTGAATCAGAGGCAAGTCAATATGTTCTGCATCTCTGCACAGTCAAAGCTCTGCTCTACAGAGAGGGATGACTTCATCAACTCAGGTTACCAGTGAGTGAGTTACATATCCAGCTCATGGCTACACTATACAAACTGTTGTTGCTGATTATATTTGTAAAACATTGATCCACCAATAGATGTAGTTGAGCTTTCAAGATAAAGAAAAATTAGAGAGAGGCAACTGAGAAGTTTAAATGAAATGCCTTTTTAAAAATATCTGAAGAAAGGCTGGGGATGTAGCTCAGTTGTTACAGTTCTTGACTGTCATGTGCAAGTGCTGAGTTTGGTGTCATCATACCATAAACTTGTTATGGTGATACATACCTGCAAATCTCTGTCTCAAAAAGCCAAAAAAAAAAAAAAAGAAGCTATTTGAAGAGTGTGCCAACATTAAAAATAGATAAAACTTATAAACTTCTTCAAATGTAGAGTCTAGCGATTCTAAATTCTCAGAAAGCAATGGTTCTCAACCTTCTTAATGCTGCAACCCTCTACTATGGTGTCTTATGTAGTGACCACCAGTCATAGAATTATTTTTGTTATTACGTCATAACTGTAATTTTGCTATTGTTATAAATCCTGATGTGAATATCGGATATGTAGGCTATCAGATGTGTAACCTCCAGGTTGAGCACCATTGCTTTAAAACATCTAAACTAATGTTAGAAGTTAGTTGTGTACTTAGACAATGTTAGAGAGATGATCAAGTAGGTACTTGGTGTCTGAAGGAGCTGCATACAGAATCCCAGGACCTGCAGTTTTACTGTGATCAACTTAACCACCTTAACTCTTGGGAGGTTTTGGTATTGAAGAATACAGAGTTTCAGTAGGCAGAAAAAGGTGATGAGGTTGGGATTACAAAATGAATTTCAGAGTATATAACCTGATAAATACATATGAAATAACAAACTCAAAATGAAATCATAAATTTTAATTGTAATGCCCTTTCACAATTGAATTTGTTTTCTGTGTGTGTATCGTATGTAGTATATTTTCTGGATGATTTCTGAGTAGTCTCTTCCTTTGAGATCACACTAGTAATATCTAAAATTAGCATTTTATGTAATTTCTGCAAATTAAGAAGGGATTCAATATAATAACATGTAATACTAAATACTATTCATTGATCTTTGTGCCTTCTACAAAAGAGAGAGAGAGAGAGAGAGAAGCTTTTTTGGAATTGCTGGTGTACAGTATACTCACACCATATTGCAAATTCTCACTGGATTAGGTCATTGAAGGGCCACATTAGAAATCTTGGGTACCCTTGGGTTTCTTTGTCTGCACTAACAATCAGAAAATGACATGAATTCCTATTCTACTCTACCTCACTTAAATTATTATTTTCTCCTCCTCACTTCCTAGCCAGGCAAGCATGCAAATTTTCACCATTTGACTTTGAACCCTGAATTCATGTGCTTGAGCTAATACTGTACTCCGTTCTGGGACAAGTTTCCATATCTACCCTTAGCTTGAATATCCCTCCTAAATATGTCTACTTTCTAATCCACTATACCTTTATTTTTACTCACACAGTAAAAGGGAGTCTCCAAAGTTAATTAATCCAGGAATATCAATATGGATAATATGTCCTTGATTACCTAGTTCTTTTAAAGATGGAGGCATGAAAGACAGGCCAGAGAAAGATACAGGAAACTAGAAGCCAAGTTATGAACGATACTACCACAGAGTAAGCAGCAAGGTCCCCTCTAGCAGCTCACTGTCCCCAGAGCCTTCAAAATATCATACCCAGGATAACCATTTTAATCTGCTGACCTCTAGGTCTGCAAGTTAGTAAATTAGTTCTGCTTGAAGACACTGGATTTGCTGTAATTTTTTAAATTGTCACTGGAAATGAACACCAGTACCTAGGCTTAGCTGAGTGAAGGAAAGTACAAGGAAACAGAAAAAAACCATAATATTGATTTGTAAAAGTGGATTTTAAACAATCCACAACATAGAGCTGTGTAGTTCAGTTTACTAGCCACAGTGACACATAGTTACTGAGCACTCGAAATATGACCACCTCCTATTGAAATAGATAGATTTTGTTAAATAAGTGTTGATCTTAAAAAATTTACTAGAGAAAAATGTAAATATTCTAGTAATTATTTTAAAGTAAATTGTGGTGATTTGGATAACAATGGCCTCCATAGGCTCATTTATTTGAAAGGTTAGCCCTGACTTTGTTAAATTTGGGGGGAAGAATTGGAAATGTGGCCTTGTTGAAGGAGGTGTGACACTGGAAATGGACTTTGAAGTTTCTAAAGTCCTTGCCGTTCCAGGTACATACCTTCCTGGGAGCCACCATGCTCCCAAACATGATGACTGTGGACTCTAACTTTCTGGAATCATGAGCCCCAAATGTAGTGGGATTTTTTTGTTTGTTTGTTTGTGTGTATCTATCTATCTATCTATCTATCTATCTATATTTATATATGTTGCCTTTGCTATGGTGCTTTCTCATGGCATTAGAAAGTAACTAAGACATAAGTGTATGTCAGAATCTCAGTGGTTCACATTGAGTTAAACAGACAGTACCATTAAAATGGGCTGTATCCATATATTTTTTCCTTTTAGTAGAGCTACAAGAATGTATGTGATAAGTTTTATCATTCTACTTATGGGACTTATACAGATGATTCACAGTGGCTCAAATCTGAGTTTGTCTCCACACATTCTGAAAGTCTACATACTCATACTTAAACTCAAAATAAGATAGTGTAGGTTCTCACTAAGTGCTCTTATACAAATAAGCTTAGTGGCTAGAGAGATGGCTGAGCAGTTGTAAGAATTACTGCTCTTCCAGTAAACCCAATTTAGTTCTCAGAATCCCTTAAGATAGCCCAAGACCTCCTGGAGCAGCAGCTCTTGGGAATTTGTCCCCCTCTTCTGGGTTCTCTGGCAGTGCACTCATGTCTACATATCCACTATCTTAGTTATTGTTCTATTGATGTGCAGAAATATGAAAACCAAAACCATGCTTGTAAAAGAAATCATTTAATTGGAGGCTTTCTAACATTTGAGAAGATAAGTCCATTATCACCATGGTAGGAAGCCCAGGAGTGTTCACTGAGAGCTATATCTTGATCCACAGCACCAGCCTATGGGAGGCTGTAGGTGCTAAGCCTGATATGGACTGTTGAAACATCAAAGCTCACTCTCAGTGACACATGCCCTCCATCAAGGCCACAGCTTATAATCCTTCTCAAGCAGTCCAACTCCCTGATGACCAAGCATGTAAATATATAAGCCCAGATGAGGGGATTCTTATTCAAACCACCACATCCATACAGACATGCACACACATATATAGTTTCTAAGAATTAAGCCTTTAAAAGTGACTTTACAGATGATGCATAGGTAGCTGTGCCTTATGATATATTTGCAGCAATTTTGCACATATATTAAAATCACTCAAGTAGCCTGCCCTGTGATCTTACTGTCAGTATGAATTTGGATGTTTAATGTTCTTTGAAATTATGTCATGAAGCATGGCTCTCAATTGTATATTTGATTGTCTAGAGGTGACACTATTTTTATCTTTCCTAAGCTAAACAAATATGTTTGGGATTAGAATACTGTGTCAGAGAGAATAAAGAATGACTTTAGTCATTTTGCCAAATACTTGCATCGATTCAATTACATTCTTTATTGCATACAAAGCAAAAGAATAAATCGGATACTATGCAAATCAATGTAATAAATCTGTTAATGGAATATTAGAAATATTATTAGGAGTTTTACCAACTCCTTTAAAATTCCAAGTAATTGTAAAGCCCCAGTCAAATGGAATATTTCCAAAGATATATTTTATAATTTCCTAAAACCTTACTTAAAACAGGCTAATTTTTCCCTCTGTGCTTAGGAAATTCTGTTTTTCCTTAATTAGGTGAAATATAAGTGCCAACCCTTGAGCTACCTTTCATCATTGCTATTGGGTAAACTACATAAGTTTACAATGTAAATCATAAAGAAGAAATAAAATAGTAGCATAGATGGCATAATAAATTGTATCTGAATCAGATCATTCTTATAACTTTGAATAAATGGGAGATGGGATTGAAAGTCATTTCCACAGTAGCCCATTTGTCAATTAAAATTATCTCCCTATGAAAACACAAAGCTTCCTTATGACTGTTCACTCAATGTGTAAGAATATGTTCCAAGTACCACATCTGTCACCCTTCTACTCATATTCCAATTCATTTAAAGAGTGATTATTCTTTAAGGAGAACTTAACAGTTGAATCCAAGCCTCTTAATTTCATTTGGGAAATTAGGTAAGAATTCAAAAACCTTTGGCCTATACTATAAATCTAGGAAAGATTCTTGTTCTGTATTTAAAAATGAATGAATCTTAATTGAAATTATTATAAAACTTGCTGAAGTGTGAATAAAGAAAATCACTTTCATCTCTACTAAAGGCCCCTGTGCTCCAGCTGCCTTGATCATGATCACTAGTCATACACTACAGAGGAAATCTGGTTCACAGACTAAAGGAAGCTAAGAAATCACAGTAAGTTACTGCTGGCTTTTTGTTGTCATTAGGAAAATAATTTTCAGTAGGCAAACAAGTTGTAACTATCTTATACACCATCCTGTGAATACTAGTAAATTAAAGTAGGCTGATAAAGAAACACAGTATAGTGAGGATAGAAAGCTAAATTGTAAATTGGACGATACCATGGCTTTCTCTTCAGAAAAATCTCATACAAGAAATTAATCCAATATTTTTAAAGCATTCAAAGCGGAACTGGAGAATAGGCTCAAAGCTTAAGAGCAATAGTTGATCTCGGTGAGCATCAGCATCAACCTTATGGCTCCCAATCCATACCTCAAGGTCTAGAGAACCCAAAGTCCTAGTGATTTCTGTGAGTAGCAGCCATAAGTGTGGTGCACAAGTACACATGTATGTAGATTATATATACACTTAAAAGGAAATAAACAAATCTAAAAAGAACAAACTAGCCAAAGGGATAAGAAGCATCCCTGGAAAAGGCTTCCTGGGGACGTGAAAGAAGCTTTGGAAATCTGAGTCAAATATATCTAGGCATCAAGGAAGATAAATCTTAAAAGGTCCTGTCACTCAGAAATGTAAAGGTCCTAAAGGAAACAAATTTATTTGACTTATAAAAAGATAAAGGGAGACATTGATTAAGAAATATAGAATTGTAAGATATTTCAAGGGAATTTATTTAACTAGTACATGTATATTTATATAAAATTTCTTATGCTCATGTCCAAGCTGCAAAATAATTGTTTCTGTATCATTATCTGCTTCCACCCAGTTTTTCTTACAGAATTTA